>CAJNIZ010043388.1:0-24240 GCA_905231905.1 Symbiodinium pilosum
GGCTTTCCGCTTCCTTAAAATGAAAGAGGACTTTGCCGAGCCTTCCTCATAATGAAAGACGCTGACGCTTTAAAACTTTCATCTTTAGGCTTTCCGCTTCCTTCAAAATGAAAAGACTCTCCGGACCCTTCTTCAGGATGAAAGACGCTGACGCCTTTAAGACTTTCATCTTTAGACTTTTCACTTCCTTTCAAATGAAAGATGACTTCCCGAGCCTTCCTCAGAATGAAAAAACGCTGCCGCTTTAAGACCTTTCAGCATTGAGCTATCCGCTTCCTTTCCAATGAAAGATTACCCTCTCGTAGCCTTCCTGTAAATGAAAAAACGCTGACGCTTTAAGACTTTTATCTTTGGACTTTCCGTTTCCTTCAGTAAAGATGACGCTCCGAGCCTTCGAATTACAAGTTGCAATTTGCGGATGTCGCTGCAATGCAAGTTGCAAGGTGCGGCTGGCAAGTTGCAAGGTGTCGCTTGCAAGTTGCAAGACGCACTTGGCGAATGAGTGACCAAAGAAGCCTCCTTCGTTATATATCTCAGCCTGCTACCCGTCACTTTGCAAAACTTCTTACACTTACACAAGGAGACATTGTGGGATCATACCGGGATGTGCTATACTGCCAATGATGCTCATATTTTACGCAGAGACGTGTAGGGGGGAGCTATCTGACAAGATGGAGGTGCTCTTGTGCGCAGGACATCTTGTCGCTCCACTTCACAAATCAGCGTGATGGAAAAATGGAAGGGAAGTTGAAATTGTGAGACGCACGAAGCACATGCCGTGAGACCACGGCATACGAATTCCTGGCAACGTCTGTGCCTGTGGAGTCGCGCAAGACATTCATTGAATGGCAGGACCTAGAATGCCTTCAATGGACCCCTATGACGGTCTATCATTTGGGTGCAGATATCTGGCCTTTGCTGGCCTAAACTCAATTGTATCCATACATCGTGCCACCTCTGCATCTTCAATTTGCTCTGAGCTGCTGGTGATGCAACCAAAGAGACAACTTGGCTCGTTTTGCTTGATGGTTAATTCTTCGCTTTCTGCTTGAATGGAGTCCTGATGTTTGGAAAATGCCGTCCTCGCCTGCTCCGTGACAATCATGTCACTTAGCTGCACGTAGCGCCCTCTCCCACAGTCAGTGAGCTCCGGCTGTTGTGGGGTAACCGCTTTTCTGTTTCACACCCATTAGCATCTGCTGCCATTAAGCAGCCGCGCTAGGTCAGATCAGACCACTGCGGTTGAAAGTGCGAAAAAGTGTCCTTCTCTCAGGGAACCAGTTCCGTGAGGCAGCCAGACGATTCGACGCTAAAGTCCCGAGCAACATTGCCTGCGTTAAGTCAAGTCAGTTTTGGTGCAGCTAAAGCTCACTTATGTCGGAGGAATGTGAGTGTGATCTTTGCCAACTGGGCTTGCTTGTGCGCCATAACGCCCAAAATGCGTCATGGATGCCCTCGATTAAAAAAAGAGTGTGTAAGCGGAAGATTGATTGATTGGGAATGATCTATACATGTGTGATGGACTTCCTTTGAATGTATATAAATGTGTATGTATTTGATGGGAAGCTGATTTGATTCCATTGTTTGGAAAAATTTCTTCTTGCCTGTTGGAATACGGCTGTGATTGCAAAATGGTTTGAGAAAATAAAACCTTCCATTAAAGGTGTATTTGAGCTCAATGTTCTGGTTTTGTTAATGTTTGTGCAATGGAGTGCCTGCGCCTCTCCAACCCCTACTAACTTTGTAATGCGTGCACCATGTTCGACATGCTTTGATCACTGTCCATGTTTTGCGTATGGAAGGCGTTGCGCCCCTCCAACTGCTACTTTCGAAATGCAGGCATAATACTTAACCATTGCATTAAAGGTGTGCTCAAGCTACATGTTCTTATTTGCGTCATGCTGTAATGGGACTGTTTGTAGTCTTTCAACAGCGGCAAATGCGGTCTTTCGCAATACTCGTAACTTCTGAAGAGCCGCAAATGCAGTATTTTGCACACAAGTCAGAGGAATTTGTTTGCAGATTGGTCGTGATTGGACGGCTGTCATTCGCACAAAATCAAAGTAGGACAGACATGTCAGGCGCGTTGGTTGTTCCGGTTGTTGTCTGAGACTTATTGGCGTGATTGTCGTTTTGTTGTATAACAGCAATTGGCTGAAGACAAACTCAAGGATTTTGGGACCATTCAAGTCTTAAAAAAGAAGAATTGTATTTAAGATCAGTAATAGTGAAGTAATTTCACGGATAATCTCGAGATTGGTGCATGCCGCGGTATTTGCCAGCTTCCCGTTCGTCTCAGGCAGCAGATCCATGAACAAAGCTTACCCCACAACAGGTTCCTCCTGGATGTAACCGCGTGTGATGAATGCGACCCGCCAAAGAGTGGATTTAGATAGTTGTATTTCGGGCGAAGCTTTTATGTTGCATCCAAACTTCGTATTTCGTTGCGCGAAGCAAGGTCTTAACCCAAGCAAACCAAAACAAACAGCTTTTTTTTTGAGAATTCGTGCATTGTTTGGTCAGTGCCACGTGTGATGCCCAGACCATGTGTCCATGACGGTAGCATGTGCTATCCAAATCAATCTAATGCATCCGCGCGGAAGCTGGTGCTGCGATACAGGTGACGGCCAGAACATGGACGGATACCAGGACCGTGGACGGCGGAAATTTGGTCAGGTTGACATGATTGAAGAACATGTGTTGTCATATTGCGCGTATCCCATCTGGCGGAATCAACACGAAATGGCATGAAACTTGGATGTAATTCAGAGGTTTTTGTTGGTTTTCACTTGGCACAACAAGTGTTGCCATCGTTTGAAAGCAGTACAAAGGTGCGTCTTGAATCGGCAGGATGTTCATTGGGTGTTGACATCAATGTGTGCCTGTACATGCTTTTTGTGCAGGAGTTCCTGCTCACCGTTCGAAGGGACATAAATTGAGCGGCCCCCAGTCTTGTCTAAATTTGACCAAGCAAACAAAGATTGGACCATGTGGCATTTGTGCACGTCTTGTTGGTCTGAATCAAGAATTAGAGGAACAACGAAAATGCTGCAGGCCTGACAGATAATGATCGAGCAGTTAGACGAGGAGCAGTTCTCAAATTGGTTCCATCCTCAGGCCCATGTAATTTACCGATGCCCGCATATTTATCGAATACCTGATGAAGCACCAATGATTGTTGTACATGATGCTATGTGGCTCATCCAAGGACAAGACACTGCTGGGCAGCCATGGTCCGAGCAAACTCTTGCTCATGTTTCCCTCCGTGAAACAAAACTGAACCGTCATTTTGCTTTATTCTAATCGCCGTGTTGAGAGCACTAAGACTGTGCTTATTGATACTAGCAGTACAGTTGCTGCGATTGCCATCCTTGTTGTTGTCAGTGCAATATGCAAGGCTAGGAACGCCTTCACCACTCAATTTAACATCTGATGTTTTTTTACGGGTTTGGGTTTGCACACTTTGGTTCACGGATGTTAAGGCAGCAAAGCCCCAGCGGACTATGTCCGCAAAGTCTTTGTGGAAGAGCTTCACAAGCCTCTCTTCAGAATGTGCCTATGGCACAGTTTGGCAGTTTCAACACTTAGCTGGCCAGCTGCGGGAGCACCATGGTACATGTCTGCAATGCTTGCTGCATGTTGAGGGAAGTCTTCACTACAAGCACATGCACCAGCGTCAAACCTGCAGTTTGATAACAACTGGCCAGGTTTGCAGACCAGGGTGAGAAGTGTCGCGAAGTTTCGCTGTCCATGACGCAGCGCTTTGCAGATCTCTTGCCTGCCGTGGACTTAGTTCAGTTTTCGTTGGGCTTTCCACCGGTAGACAAGTTTCCTGAAACAGGTCCAAGATCTAGAGAATATTCTCCCGCTGGCCACTTGGAAAAGCCAAAGCCAGCAACAGCTTTGATGATGCCTCTGCATTGGATTGATTTCTGAAATGATGTTTTTCCGAGGCTGTTGCTTGCAGCTCTCCTCGGTCGTTTCAGGAGCTGCTTGGTCGCAGTGGTATGTCAGGCTGAGTGCTGCTAGCTGACTTGAAGTTGAAAGTTCGGACGGCTGGACAGGTCACCCCTTCCCCGAGCAGAGTGAGGAGCTGCGACTGGAGGCTTCCTGTACAAACAGTTGCTGGGGAATCCTGGACGTGACACTGGTCAGGCTTTGCGGTTGCTCAGCCACCTGTTCGATCTGTGCAAGGTGCAATTGACCCCCCTAGAACAAAGTTTGTAGGCCGTGTAAGCATCGAGCACATGCATGTTGTGGTCAACGCAAATATATCCTCTGCTTGAGGAGCGTTTGAGTCCCTTCGCAAGTGATGTGTTGGACGCACTGTCCAAGGCAGCAAAGCAGTAGCAAGTTTTGTGTTGATCAGCATTCACACGCTGCAATGGAACGCAGGCTTTGACAGACACCTGCCCCGATGCCAAGAAGGAGTGCTGCGAGATCACCAAAAAGGCGCCTAACCAAGTGGCAGACTCGCAGAATTTGTTGCCGCCAGCAGGTGAGCCAGTACTTCGAGGCAGAGAGAATCAGCCGAGCCTGTGGTCCCCTTGTGCTTTGCTTAGATTCGTCGTAGGCAGATGCAGGCAACTGCAGGCAACTGCAGGCAGCAGAGCTTCTAAACATTTCTGGTTTTGGAAGACATCTGAGGTAGGCTCACTACTTGCGAACCTCAAGCATCAGCAGTGGAAGGCCGGCATTTGCGTGTTGGATGTAGATTCTCTGGGCATTATTCTAGCGTTGATGCGGGCTCTTTATGGTGGTGCAAAGCCTTTGGTCGGTTTTTGACAGTAAGGAACAGTCTGCAAGATTTTGTTGTTAGTGGCGGTATCTGTCAGGTCAGGAGAGCCACGCTGGAGAGCATTGGGGCACTGCTTCTTCAAGAGGCACCGATGATGGACCACATGGAGGATGCCAATTGGAGGGAAACCACAGTGGCACTCTTCCCAGAATCTTCCATGTACTTACGTTTATTGTAGTCGTTGTGAGCGGTTCAACATTTGAGACAACTGCTAAGTTGGCTGCTAAGTGCAAAGTCTCACAGCAGCTCGTCCTGTGGCAGCATGTGGCTTCTCCTCCACATACATTTACATGAGAGCAGCCTCATCAGACGACACATTAAGCAGGACATCCTCCCGCACCTCAACGCCCTTCTCGCCGACAGGTCGGGCAGACAGAGCCTCTCTTGTGCTAATGGGTCCTCAAGTCTGACATGAGACAGTCTCCATGCAAGGACACCTGGCGTGAGACAAAGCCTGGCAGAAACCTTGGAAAGGCGGCGGGCCCTGGATGCTGGCTCCCCCCTTTTCCCGGCAAGGAGGGGCCATTGCCGAGGTGGCTGCTGAAGGGTCTGAGCTTTCGAGCTCCGCTGGTCAGTAATCTCAACGATGATGGGCCGGCGACTGATCGTTTCGGTGGCCTCTGGGAAGTTTTGCTAGCAGCATGGCATTGTCTTAGGCCAGAGGGTTTCGACAAGTTTGAGTCGCGGCTGCTCCTGCTGCTTCTAGGTCAGCAAGATAAAGCGATGCTCTGTCATGCCTGCTCGCAAGCTATGCGAAGTTCATGCCATCTGGTATGCTTAATCACAGTTTCACAGTTATCTCGGAGGCGTTTCTTCAGATGAGGAGGCTGAGCAGGCGGAGTTGGCCCTATATCCGACTGTGCTAATGCGCTTGCAATCCAGCAAGAGAATTCAGCACAAATTTGCGGCAGGTGGGTGCTGTTGCACTTGGGGGTCTCGAACGAGTGGCTGCCTTGAAGCACGAGGCAGCTGCTGGAGCTTGCCACAAGGCTGTTCTCAGCATTGGGAGATCACCGGCCAGGTGCTCATAAAACGTGCGCAGAGAGAACGGGAGCGGGAGGCCTCCTTTTCGTGGGTGGTGCTGTGGCATTCTGAGCACTTGGTTATGCCTGCAGGAAGCCAAGCAAAAGGCGAAAGAAGCCAGAGAGAGCAAGGCACGGAGTCATCTGCGAAAGGACTCAGCAACAGGACGAGTCCGTGAACTGGAGATGTGCATTTGCAGCAGAGGCAGGCTACAGCGAGCAGCCTGACAATGTGTCTGCCTTGGCACCATGGACAATCGAGCTGCGTTTCCATGTGGCAGGCTTCATGAGGGCTCATGCTTCGGGTTTCAGGCTGGAGTGGATGAGACAGGCAAGCAGAAGTGCAAGGATCCGGAGGCCGACTCAGTCGTCTTCTTGAGTGTTATTTGATATTCTTTGATGTTATTTGGCCAGGCACATTCCTGAACCCAATGGGTTTACGGCAGTTTTCCATATAACTTGGGGAGTGGGCCAGTCTTGTTTCAGCACCCCGAGGTCTGCGTCCGCTTGCATGTCATGCTTAGTCCGACCTAGGGACTGCTGCTGGCACCCAAGATAACTCAGTGCAGTAGCAAAATAACTTGAGATGGTCAGCAAAGCAGCACCTCTTCAGCTCGATGAAGCAAGTTTATGCAGACCAGTCGTGTTGCGGTAGTTCGGGAATGCAGCCGGGCGCAAGCAAAGAGACAAAGATCATGCAAAGTTGCAGGTCGTGCCCGCATTTGACTACACCTCCGTGCTGCCACTTCTGCAGTAGCCTCTGACGCCTCCCTGCTGCTGTTTCAATCCATCCTGGGACCCCTCATGGCCTTTTTCAGTGGATCTTATGTAGCCAAACAGAACAGACTGAAAAAGGTTCTTCTTTTTTGGCTCTCAAGGCCAGAGCCGTTCGCAGCTGGCCGCCTGCCTGCCGCACTGACTACGACCTATGTGCGAAACTTATTTGTGCAGGGGTCTGCATGAGGCCAAATGCTGCGATGCCCGTTGCAGTCGCTGCAGGTGAAGTATCACTTGGCCAGCATCCTGCCCCAGGCCGTAGCCTCGGTGCTAGCAACAGCTGTGCACGTCGTAATAACTCCAAGGACCTCACGCCTTTTCATACTGTTGATGGAGGAAATCTTGCACCACCTCGGGGCCCTAAACTACTGTAATTCAGGGGACTTTAGGAACTTAACGTGGGTGCAAGATTTCCTCCATCAACAGTATCAACTACATCACCCAACCCCACGTGCCCGGTCCAGCCGCTCTGTAATAACAAAACAACAGTGGTATAAAAGTCTGATGATGCTCCATCGTAGTACCAGCAGCAGCAGTCGCATCAGCAGCAATGTTCGAAGATTCAGAGCAGCACCGGTAGCAATCTCTCTCACAGAACCCCAGCTTGCTGTGAGCAATTTGTTTGTTTCCTTGTGTGGGACGAAGAGCACGCGGCTTTGAGAAGTGTCGGTGGCGGAATTCTAGCCAGCATGCTGGGATTTTTCAATCACGATCTGAACATATCATATGGAACTTTGCAAGATCCTCGCATATACACAGCTGTCCAGGGTAGTCCCACAGGACTGCGGTTCACTCATATGCACGAGCCGACAGTAGCAGGAACACTGCCTGCTTTGTTCAGACATCAAAAATGTTTATGTGCATCCGTACCAAGCCCAACTGAGTCGACCAGAATTTCAAAAGCTGCACAGGAGCTGGCTGCCCGCTCAAGTGCAGGAGTCATGCGGCATGGTTCGAAGAAGTAGTCTACACCTCCGCATACGAGAGCCCAACTGCTGACTGGTTTGCATCGTCAGGATGCTATTCTTTGATACGTAAGCCCTGCACACGCAGACAAACTGACGGCAAACTCAAGCATCCTGAGGGTAATCTTCCTGAGGAACGTCACGGCAGCAGTCTGCATCTGTTTTTCTTCGCGAGGTGCTTGCCAATCTCACACAATGGACGACGGACATCCGCGAAGCAGCCGTTGGAGTCCTAGTTTCGGATGCTTCGATGCTCATGTGCCTTCTCTGAGATCCCTGGGTTTCCGCTCAGAGTGTAGTGCATTTGATGCGCGAGGCAAGGTTGTTGCAAGTTCTGCTTGTGAGGAACTCAGTTTGTAGGCGCGCTGTTCTGTCTTGCCGGCACGATGCGCACTTGAGGTCATCGCCAATCAGCAGATTGCACCGTTTCTGGATGCTGTGCTGGTTCATCTGTACAAGGCTGCAAGCTGAGAAGAACCTGATTGGAGCCAGGAATCCGAAGACTGACACACGACACGTAATTCGCGCATACTACATGATGTGGCACGCACGATGCGACTCGCGGAACTACGTCCAGGATCCCACCTGCTAAAGGATTCAGGAAACAAGTCAGCAAAAACACCTGTTGGGAGCAGCAATCACGTGCAGTCACGTACTGCGACGCAAGCTCTGACGAAAAAAGACGGTCCAAAAGTGACGACAATTACGGGCTCCAGTCCCGGCGCGACACTCGCGAACGCTTGTGAACGGTTACGTACGCCACTTGCGAAAGCTTTGCAGATGCTTTGCGGACACGCCCGCAGCGGTTTTCGTCCTGAACAACTGGACCCCAACACTTACCTGCCAAACCATGTTCATGGGAATTGGCACGAAGAGTCTGAATTATCACGATGATCGCATCAGATTGCCATTATTGCAATTGTGGTTTTGGATTGGGATTGAGAATTGAGAAAGTATCACACACATGTAACTGGCAATTTCCAGGCCCGAACGATCAGAAATCCCTTTCAAATCGCTATTGTGGGCCAACCGCCTTCGAACGCCTTCGAACACTTGCTCGCGCCTCAATCCGCCTTCGGATGCGTGTTCTGAAGGCGCTTCACGAACCGTTTGCGAACGCCCGTGCGAACGCTGAACCCCTCTGATTGCATTTCATGGCTACCTACAAACGCTCCTCCAGCCCGCCCGCAGGGGTTCTGACCCGGAGCCAAAGCCACGGTGTTGAGTTTGTACGACTCATATGGTTTCAGAAGCAGTGAGCTGCACAAGTCTACAACGCTTCTGAACGCCTTTGGTGGCTTTCGATCGCGAACTATTACGAATCCTTTGGGACTTGTAGGCTACTAAGCAGTCTGGCTTCACAGAATGATTTTACGAATCATGTTTAGAAGGTAAAGCAGGAACCCGTCGGCTGCGCTTTTGGGCAATGGCGAACCATCCCGTTCCGCTGCTTGATGTAAGGCCCAGGCTGACGACGACCAAAAGGTTGCCAAGGCGTCACTGCTGTGTGTGGTGCTCAGTTTCGTAAAAACGTCGGACTGCCTGCAGTTACAAGAGGCCGAATGCTGCTGCTGTCTTAACGTCGCAGATTCTTCGTTGAAGGTGCCAGCATGGTGGGAGTCTTCCTTGATGCAGAGCTGGTTTTAGCCTGAGATCCCCGCACGTGAATCATTTTCACTGATTGCCTCTCGTGGCTTGAGGTTCTGGAAGTGGTTGGCAGACACATGGGCCTCAAGCATGAAGGCCTGCAAGCAACTTGCTGACAGTTTCTGGCAACGGCTTCTGCAGAGGTGGTCAGCGAAAGGGCACCTCTTTTGATGAGCTGTGGCCTCAAGACAAGCAGGGCCGCCAGGGACCCAGTCGCACGCTGGGGCCTCTCTTTTCGGAGAATGATTTTGATGTCATAATTGTTGATGCTGTTGTCACAGCTGAGGCCAGACGACGAGGACGGTGCAGGAGAGGATTCTACAGTCCCTTGATGGGATGGCATAAAGCTCCACTCTCTGAAGTGCTGATCCTCTTTAGAGCGAATTAGCACCGGCTGACGCTTGAGAAGTCTTGCAGGACGTCCTAGCGGGTGTCAAAAACTTTGCGGCCATGACAGCACAAGCCTTACCGACCGTTCTTACGAACATGTGAACATGCGACTTGCAGCCATGCTGCCGCCTATGCTGCGATGCAGGCTGAGTCTCGGAGGCAGGTTTTTGTGGTACTCTCAAAGCTGATACACCCGGCTGCGCTTGGGCCTCACGGCCTCATTGCTTGAGTAACGTGGCTTCTGCATGCTTCCGCTTTAAGAGAATTTATGCGCTTGAGTCTCCTTGCATTGTATAGCAGCGAAAGCTGAGGAATGTTGGCACGAATGGCTTCTGCCGTAGGCTAAAGGCCAAGGAAGTGAAGCTGGTGCTCCGCTTTCTGGAGGACATTCTGATGGAGTCCAGGGCTCTCCTGCATGCTACTCGTAATTACACGACGCCAACTCGAGGAGGGCGTCCACAGCGAGTTGCTGACCTCTGTGCTTGGCGCCACGGAATCTTTACTGAAAGCAGGCGGGCATGTGCTAATCAGTGTTCGCAGGAGCATACAGGAGCGATGTGGCACGTTCAGGCCAGGAGGCATGCGTGCAAGACTGGCCGCGGATATTCGACCTACTGCTGCGGATGAAGAGCAGTGAGGTCAACGGCTTCGGTTCGTTGAAGACTTGGCATGGTCTTGTTCGCGAAGGAGTGCAGCACGCAAGTCGTCGATGCCAACATCGATCACTTGTCTCAGCTCTTGGGTAGGCATCTGTCAAACAGCATTGAAGACCCCCAACCCATCCCACCCAATCCCCTTCTGCTCATCTCTCCACATCCCGAAGCCGCTTGTCCCAGCAGGTCCCCGCGGCAGCTCTACGAAGAGCACCTCAGGACCTGGCCTCTTCGGTCTTTTGATTTGCTTCAGCAATTGGCCAGATTGGACTAGAGGCGCGTTTTGAGGGTCCATCTCCTGGAGGACTCGTCTGGCCGACCTGCTTCAAGGCGGAGATCAGATCTTGTGGGAGGCCTTTGTGCAGAATTTTATTTGTAGTTTCCACAATTAGGGCTCAGCTCTAGTGCGCTGGAGTAGGCACCCGAAGGAGCTTCTTTTTTTTCCATTAGACATGTCATTGCAGGAGACCAGTCCGAACCGTCACGTTCTGGAGACGTTGCAGCTTTGCTGCGGTGATATGTTGTCTTCTCAACGGAGAGTTTCTCAAATTATGTGTCCTTTGCTTGGCACTTCGGTCATATTAGAGACCGCTTTCATCAGGAGAAATGTTCACACATGGTGATGCATTCCGATGCTGAGGCTGAGAAATGCTGGGCCAGCGGTGGCAGAACATGTGTGGCTCTTGGATTTTTCATGATTTTTCCCTGCCATCCGACGTCCAGGAGCTAAACGACTGAAACTTGATGGACTTTTGTTCGGGAAGCACTTTGCTGTAGACGCATGCTAGTTCCCACTTCATGCACAGGTGTCACAGGGTTGTTGGTACAAGGGCAGCATTTGGACGTTCGGTCTTAGCAGGACGTGTGATTCGCTGACATTTTCTTTGGGGTTCAGATCCGAAACCTGCGAACCCAGGAAAAAAAAGCTTCAAGCATGTCGATCTCTCCCACCACGAACAAATTTTGGAAGAAGTGCCCGGGCTGCTGGATATCTAAATTCCTTTGTTTTCTCATTACAAGAAACTGTGCTTAAGCAACGATGGTGCTACTGGTCATGGTTTACAGGATATGTCCTTATGACCGCAGCGATGGTCGTAAGCATCATATAATGTCGCTATGTCGAACCTTTTCTCGCTGTTGGACGGCCAGCTTTGAGGTTGCTAACCTGGTGCCAGTTCTTGCGCGACAGGCAAATCCCGAGGCTGTCGCCCCGAAAGTGCGGGCAAGAGGAATTAGTGTTTTTTACAACCCCGGATGGCAGTTAGACAGTTAAGTGATTCAAGGACAAAGAGCGTTTTACAAATACGAGTTTTCAGGTCTCTTGAAATTGGAGCTGCCAAAACGAGGTCTCATGTGTGCTCTGTTGCATTTCAGGTGCTGTGTGAAGAAAAGTTTTCCCTCTTTTTTTGCTACTCTGTTTGTGATTTGTAAGGGTTGGTAGGAATACCATCTGTCCTTTCCATCTCCACGCCCCCGTATCATGGTGATGATAGTGATGTTGATGATGATGGTGACAGTTCTTATCATCAACACCATCATCATCGCTCTCATCGTTTCCTGGCACTGCTGGTTTGACTTAAGCTGTCTCGTTTAACGTTCAAATGAATCCTGGATAGATTCAGTGTTCTGGCTAACGCTAGTGTGGTTGTTTTGGGCGTTGCTGTCATAGCACTTTTTCATGGTGCTTGGTGCTCCCCTCGGTTGAAGAAGGACCTCGAGAGAGCCGAGCGAAGCCAAAAAACCAAAGGTAACTTGTGTTTTCCTTTGATGGTTGAAGCAAACATGAGCACCCTCATTCTTACAAGACAGAAGCAGTGGTTCAAGAACCTGTCCATTGGTGCTGTTCAAGAATCCCTAGGAACCTCTGTCATTCCTTCATAATACACGTATCATTAACTTCCCAAAAATGCTCATGTTGAGGAATCGGAAGCTCTAAAGATTCAACGGTATGTCAGGATGCCAGTGCCACTGCCCGTGTGGACCTCCTGGGCTTAATTCACTTCCTGGTGAACGAGGAGGCCACGCCAAGAAAACACAAACATGGGAAAATTCACAGGGGAATAGGAAGAGAGAGAGAGAGAGAGAGACAGCGTGCTATCTTTTCACGCTCCAGTTGAGTAGACTCGGTGATTGCGGATGTTCTTAAGGAGTATGCTTTTGCTGTGAGGGGGAATGACTCCACATTGGTCGGTAGTTCGGGCCTCCTGGGTGAGACTGAGCAGACTGGACCGCGCACGGCTTGAGGCTGCGCCTCGGGGGGCGGTAGTAGTACCCCCCTATAGCCGGTACAAGAAGAAGATACCCACCGGTGCAGCAGCAAGGAACAGCAACACCATAGACATCATCACCGACCACCCTCACATCAACCACTACCTGCGCAGACAACCTCCCTTCACAGCACTGCAAAATGCCACTCCTCAGAGACCTCATTTACCACCAGCTAAACGCCGCACAACAGCAAGCAGCCATGACCACACCTGCCACTTCCTCCACCGACACTCCACACACCCCACAAGCATGGCACCACTGCCCCCTCTTGTAGCTACAGTCCTCCAAGAGTTTGTGCAGCGCATCATGACAACCAACCAGTCACCACCAACCAACACACATCACCATCACAACAACGTCATCTACGCTTTGATTGTGAGGGGGCTAAGGAGCTACTAGGTTTTATATTAGTAGTCCAGATATAGAAATTTAATAGAAAGTAACAATAATAGTAGTCGTGGCATGTAGTGGCAATAAAACAGGCAATTGTATAGGAGGAACAACCATCAATAACACCGCTCAAGTGGTCCAGATGCAAAACCTACATCCTAAACCCCCAACCCCAAATCCCCAAATCCCTAAGCCTCAAACACCCTAAACCCTCCTGCCGCCCCTAGCTAGACCCTATGGACCCCGGGTAGCCGACTGTCAAGCTCAAAGTTGCAGACTTGCCTTCAGTGTCTTCAGTGGTCAGCTGTCCTTACACAGAGCCTCAGGCAGTCACGCAACCCACCAGCATACTTTTTTAGCTCAGGCTAGTGAGATCCAGTAGGTCACAGATCCTCGATCCCATTTCTACCTTTGAGGCCCCTCAGAGCTCGGTCCCATTTTTACCTTTTAAACCCCTAAACCCTAAACCCTAAACCCTAAACTCAACAAAACCAGCCAGAACAACCCAATCCCTAAACCCTAAACCCTAAACCAAAACCCTTAGCCCCTAATCCTGTGGCTGGCGCGCTTCTGCGGCTGCTGCTGCTCGCTGCTGTCGCTGCGCAGGACTCGGAAGGGTTTAGGCAGCACTGAAAAAGTGCTGATGGGTTTGTAGGCAGCACTGAAAAAGTGCTGATAAGGCCCCCGGCAGGCCCCCGGCACTGAAGAAGTGCCGCTTGTAGGCAGCACTGCAAAAGTGCTGATAAGGCCCCCGGCACTGAAGAAGTGCCGTAGGTTCCCAGCACTGAAGAAGTGCTGTAGGCTCCCAGCACTGAAGAAGTGCTGTAGGCTCCCCAACCCCCAACAACCCCCAAATCAAGCCTTCTGCTTGCCAGGACCCCGATGCCGCTGCCTTCGTGACTGTGCAGGCGAGTAGGGTTTTTTTGGGGCAAGGGTAGGGTTGGTTTAGGGTTTTGGGGTGTGAAGGGATACTGCTTTTGCACAGTCATGCGCACACTGTTATTTTGTATTGCATATGGGGATTGCTCTAAATTCCTTATAATACGGGGTCCTATATTTAGGTTCCTATTATAGTACGGGGCCCTATATGAATTTCCCCCATTTTGGGAACAGTAATTTAGGGAAACTTCCATGTACAGGTTTCATCGAGCCCTTGCAACCTTCTAACTATGCAGTTTCGCATTGCGTGGACTAGCAGCATTGCATGTCGTCATGTTGGACACCACAGGTTGCATGTTTCAGGTGGATCAAGGGTTTTCTGAGTCTGAGGTTTGGAATTAAATAACAAATCAGGCGTGTCTTTGCCTGTAGGGCAGGGAAGATTGCTGCAGGCAAGCCTTGAAAACTGGTGTATTTCGCATATCAGGATATGCGCGCACAACTCTTCATGACCCCCAAGTCCAGTGTTCGCTTGGCCGAACCTGCAGGAGGGAAAGACCTCTCCGTCCCTGGCCGGGTCGTGGGAAAGCAAGGCGTCCTACTAAGAGGCCTGAAGACAGGAAGACCGACAATAAACCGCCGACCAATGCGAGACCCAAAGGTACCTCTTGTGGTGGTATTAGGGTTGTATTCGGATTGTATTGTGATCATGGAAAAGAAAATTGAACCTATTATATTTTATTATATTGTATTATATTATATTATATTATATTGGGATAACATACCCTAGCAGTTTCCATTTTCTTCTCCATTATCCGTATATGACCCCAATAGACTAAAGTAGTTTCCATTTTCTTTTCCATTATCCCTATATAACCTATATCCAAGCCAGGTTGTTGCTGCTGAAGCTTAGGAGTTTAAGTGTTGGATTGGGCTTTGTTCCCAAAGAGCCTGGAACCGTTTAACTTGACTCACCTTTGGAGTATAGTCCCCCTTAAGTAGATAGAATATGGGGTATATGGGATCTTATTATAACATGCCCAAAGCCATATTCTATCTACTTAAGGGGGCTATATCCCCAGAGCGTAGCTCTCAGTTCTCTGATTTGCTTCTTGATGCAGCCATGTAGTCTGTATGAACCCCAGCTAGCTGCTGGTCTACACCCTCGGCATTCACAGAAGCTATTGAAGCAAAGAATTCAACAGGAGCTAGGTGCCCCAGAGGTACCCTTTTCGCTTTGTACCCTTATAGTCCCCCCTAAGTGGATAGAATATGGAGTATATGGGGATCTCATTATAATATGATCCATATTTTATCTACTTCAGGGGGACTATAGTCTTAAGGGTTTCTCGGGGAAGCTAGGCGGCAGTACTGGTGCTAGCAACAAGCAACCTTGATAGCTCGACTCCAAGACCTTGGGAGTTAGTACTTGAGTAGTATTTTATTTGGGGATACTGTGGTACCCATTATAGAGTAAGATTATATCCTCCTTTTGAGATATAGTATTTCATATAAGGAATATTATCTTACTAGGTTCAACCACCAAAGAAACACTACTCACTTGATCTCGTTCAGCCTTTGCCACTCTCGGCCCCGGGAGGAATTGGTTGGGTCCTTTTCGTCACCAACTCACCAAAGGCCTCACTTCTGAGGTGGCGGATGAAGATGTGTTTTGCTGGCATGGGTCGGACCAGAATCAAACTTCACGAAGTAGCTTCACAAGATGCAAGCGAGTAGAACTGTTGAGGTCCAGTTTGCATGCATGCATCATGTGCTTGCTTCGAAACTTGATCTTGTTAGTGAAGCCCTGTGCTGGAGGTTCTACCCTCAACCCTAAACCCTAACTAAGCCCTAATCTAAAATGGCACCAGGAACGTTCAAGCTGTTTTGAGCTAAATTTGGCTAAGGAACGATCCAAGATCAGTCGAGTCTATTACTATTACTGCTAGTACTCTTATTACTTTTCTTAGTATTACTACTTAATATTAGTCTCTTTACTATGGTTGTTTTTATTACGCTAAACCCGAAGCTCTAAATCTCCAAACCCTAAACCCTAAACTTACTTCAACCGGGGGTTGAAAAAACTTACAACAAGTGCTCTTACTATTATCTTTATTCTTTCTGCACGCCAGCCACCTTGGGAGGAAAGTCTAAGCCGGGGATGTTTAGCGGTGTAACTCATGTTCGGTCTCACTCTGGCTGAAAAGTCGAAAAAACAATTCCTTGCCTGGGAGGGCTGCCCGCAAAAGAGGTGCAGACAAAGAGGCTCCTATTGAATTCTACGCGCAGTGCATACATCAGAATGTGGACAGGTGAGCTATAGTCAAACTCCTTAATAACCCTCATAATAGTTCCCTATACTATCCCCTATATAACCCGGTTTAAGGAGCTTAGACTATAGCTCAGGTATATAAGGGGAGCATTATAGGGGACTATCATAGGGGATATGTAGGGGACTACAGCTTCTATGAGAATGTAGACAGGTATTGGTGTGAGGCCTCATCTGCTGAATTGCGGCAGGGTCTGCCAGCAGCTACCATGTTCGGCCAGCCTATGAAAGCTCGACCGCGATTTTGTCAGCAGCGGATTCCGGATAACCGAGGCCCGCACAGCATGTAAGTGCGAGCATCCGGCCAAGTATTGATTCCAAGACATTGGCTTGGGCACCGAGTATTATCTCTTGGCAGCTCCAGCATGCATCCTGCTTGTCTGGCGATGGACTTGAACTGTTCGAAAGTTCGCGAAGGGATGATGGAACAGGAAATGGAAACTACTATTTAGGGTTAGATAGGGGTAATTATCGGTTAGGCCCAGTGTAGGAGTAATATTGGGGTTATATAGGTGTTACATTATTGGGATAATGGAAAGCATGCGGAGGTGAGCAGTGACAAGCAATAACAAGCTTGCAAGCTGGTAGTCACGCATCAACATGTCGCGACCCTAGGGCCCAGAACAAGGGGTTTAGGGTTTTGGGGTCTGGGGTCTAGGGTTTAGGGTTTAGGGTTCAGGGTTTAGGGTTTAGAGTTGAGGGTTTAGGGTGTAGGGTTAAGGGTATGTGTGTTAAATCAGGCCAGATCTGGAAGCTTTGCCAAAGTCCATGGACAAACAGCTGAATCTTCCAGGGGGACAGACAGCATTCGCGAACCAAAGGGTTCCATGCACCATGGCGAGTTCCAAAGGCTAGGCCCAACCCAAAACTGCAGCAACAACAGCAACATCTCAAAACAAGAACAGGAGCAACAGCAGTGATGAAACCCTGAAACTCAAATGCTGGTGCTTGGGAGTGTATTCTGAAGGGGTTCTTGCTGGGCGAACAACAAGTTTGGTACTGAGAACCATGTGCCTTCTTGTCTTCAAAAGGGCTTTGAAAGTTGACCCCAAAACTAGACTTGACCTTCACCTTCACCATCCCCAAACTTGAGAAAGCCCATCTGACCGCAAATTGTCGAGTGCAACGGCTTTCTTTCAAAGTTTTCTAAGTTGCAGAGAATGAAGTGGTGTAGCCCAGCAACTTGAATCGTGTTGAGTCAAATCCTGTTGTGTTTGTCCTTCTAGGTCTTTGGCTACAATAAAGGTCCTCCGGTAAGCCAACCCTAAACCCTAAACCTTAACATGACGGAACTCAGGGTGGAGCCCCAGCAGGTCTCAGAAGCGTCCCCCCTCAGCGATCATGTCTGGAGTAGCATTCAACAGCTCGGACGTGTTTCACAAGATGTCTGCTGTCAGAAAGCAGGGGTTATCTTTCAAGGTTGGTATGTGAGGGAGATGGTGTGCATGAGCTATGTTTGCGCGTGCTGCTGCGCAGCATTCTGGCATTGCTACCCGCACTTGGCCTGAGCCTTCCACCCTATCAACAGTTTTGCTCATATGCGAGGGTGTAGGGTTTTGGGTTTAGAGTTACCATAATGGGTATGTGTAGTAATTAACGTGGTTTCCCCAATATAGTAACTTAGATTAAGTTCAATCAATGGTAGATGCATCTGAATCCCGCTACACAGGTAGACGTGGTGAAGTTTTGTCCATGCCCATGCACCACACCGTCATTTTGCATGTCATAATCATGACCCTTAACCCTCAACCCTAATAATCATGAGGATAGCACTAAATTACTATATTGGGGAAACCCTAAACCCAACCCTAAACCCAAATAATCATGAGGATAGCAGTGGAGTTCAGCAGCCTGATCTTTCCCCTCTTTCAAGATGGTAGTTCAGATTGGACACAAGGGAGTAGGATTGAGGGTGCTGGGCTATATTATCCCTTACAGTGGAGAATCAAATGGAGAAGAACATGTTCAATGGAATGGAAACTGGGGTAATATAAGGATTTGTAGGACCTCTACATGACTTTAAGGGTAACTTCATTCCCTAACCCCTAAACCCTAAACCCTAAATCCTAAACCCTAAACCCTAAACCCTAAACCCAGCAGGCATGAACCACGCCGCGGACGTAACCTTTCTAGGTGCCAAGTGCCGAAGTTGATGATCTTACGCACAGCCAGTCATCTCATTTCAGGAGGATGTTCCTAATAGTTACTAGGGTTTAGGGTTTAGGGTTTAGGGAATAGTTACCCCTTTGCAGATAACCAGGACATCATTGGGGTTTAGTGTCCATTATGACAGAACTTGTCTTCGTACCTATGCCAACCAGGCAGGCTTGAGACAAGTTGATGCTTATAGAACTTGTGCGCTGATGTATGATTGATAGCATTGAGCATTCATCATTCTGTTTTGCCGGAGGGCAGGAAGAAAAGAGTTTTCAACGTTTCAGTATCTAGCTTGCTGACCTGACCGGTCTTACTGAAGGAAGGGTGGTCACTGCTACATTAAATCGAAATGATTGGCGCGTCGAGTTCAAGGGATCAGGGATGTGTGCTAAACAGAGGCGCCAGATCAAGCGATGAATTCAGGAGAGATGGGGGTTTCCCAAAAGTAGGGGTACCTTTTTAGGGGTCCCACTATTAAGGATTATAGTATTTTGGGGTCGATATTGGGGTCCCCTTATTTTGACAGAGTACCAGATATTGGCTGGCTTGTGTTCTCGAGGTCATTACGTTTTCCATCTCCATCAGGTTCCGAAGAGACAGTCGCTGGCCGAAAGGAAAATAAATATTCCTCGCAGAAGTAATGAGTTCTCATACCCAGGAGTTGCACTAGCTTTTAGGATTTTTTTTGGTAGATTTAAGATCGTTGGGAGATATATTTCGCAAATATTATAAGAGGATCTTGATATTTATCATGCTTGAATTGTGGAAATCAAGAAATCAGCTAGTCAAATTTGCTCTAGAAATCTCTGCGTGCTTTCTGCGTTTTCCGTCTGCGCGCGTTTTCCCGGACGGATTTTCCAAAAAATCCTGGATATTTGGTGGATTCAAGCCTAGATAGCAAATTGCTTGTACGGAAGCCTTAGCAGCTTCATACTTAGTCGGAACCGATCTTCCAAAAAATCCGGGAAATTTTGAAAAAACGGCTCCCGGACCTTCCAAAATACCCGGGATATTTCGTAGAGCACGACCTTCCAAATATCCGGGATATTTTGCAAAGCGGCCCGTGAAAACTACGACTCTCGAAATATCCGAAATATGTCGGAAAAGCATTTCGGGACCCGCCAAATCGCCAAATTGGTCCCGACTAGACACGAAGCTGCCAAGGCTTCTGCACAAGCAATCTGCTAGTTAGGCTCGAATCTGCGGAGGCGGGTGGCGGTAGCTGGCGGCAGCAGTGAGGGTCGGTGATATGGCGGTAGCAGTGGCGGTATGTGGCGGTAGCGGTGACGGTGGCGGTGGGGGTCGGGGGCGGTTGGCAGGGTTGCGGTGGCGTGGTGTCGCGCATCGCGGCGTCCCGGCGTCGCGCTTGGCGGGGGGGCGGTGCGGCGGCGGCGGTCTGGCAGGGTCATAGCGGCGAGCAACATCGGGCACTGTCGCGGCGTAGAGACATGGCGAAACCGCGGCGTCCTCATAATTTCATAACTTCGTCGACGCGTGAAATTACGAAATTAGATATATTCGTATTATATTTTCAAACTTATATTACGAATTTTCATTATGATTGTTTAATTTTAATTTAGATTTTCATATCTGAAAAAGAATATCTTATATTGATACTTTATATCTTATTTTCAGATTTGAAAAAATAATTTATTGATAGAATATCATATATATAGGATTCTGAATTTATCGTATTCATGATACAGATAAAGAAGATAAATTTTCATAAGGGAATTACATTTTGAGATTCAAAAATTTGGATTTAAAATATAATTTCAATATATATATATAATATTTGAATATTTATTGATAGATTTTCAGAATTTTCTTCATTTTTTTTAAACTTGGATTTTCTTATTCATTTTTAGATTTTGCGATTAATGATTTTCTTTATATAGATTGAGATTCTAAATCTACGTATTCTTTTATTATTCTCTTTTGGTATCTAATTTCTGATTCTTTAAATAGATATATATCTAGATATATATATATAAATCTCTATATATATATATATTAAGAGATAGATGGTTTCTCATCAAAATTTCGAAAATCCGTATGGAAATACGTTTTTCTTTAAAAAATCAGAGAATCTTGCGCGAGAATGCGATTTTATCTCAAAATAAAATGATTTAGAACGAAATATTTTGCGATAGAAATGATATACGACCTATTTCATAAACGATCAAATTTTGAATGATAATATTAACGAATATATATCGTCTCTATATTATGAAATTCTATCAATCATAATATCGATATAGAAAATCTCAATAGCATCTTTCATAGATGATGGTAAAAAAATCCCGAATATTCTTCATAAGAGCGCAATTTAAATCGGTTTTAATGGAGATAAATCGATGAAATATCGAAAAGATATAAGTATCATTAAATTATCAAAAAAATCGAATTATAGTCGCTTCTCATGAAATATAATCTATAAATTTGAAAATATCTCGCACGAGGAACCAATTTTTAGAAAATTGAAATATAAATAATTCGATATCGGATCCCTGATCTATTTTCATTATAATCGAGAAAAGATTGGAAAAAAATTATATATATATTTTTTTGAAAATATTTCGAATAAGAATATAAATTTTAGGGAGAATTTTGATTTTCACGGCTAAGGATCTATCTATAAGGATTCAGAAATTAGATATTTTAGGGTCTTTTCTTTTAAAAAAAATGGATGAATTTGGTTTTCGCGGCTAAGGATCTAAATATAAGGATTCAGAAATTTGATATCTAAAGATTTATTCAAAAAATGGAGAAATTCAATTTACGGCTAAGGATCTAAATGCAAGGATTCAGATATTGGATATTTACGGATTTATTCATAAGAATAAATTTCACGACTAAGGATCTAAATACGAGGAATGAGAAATTAGATATTTAAAGATCTATTCATAAATATAGCGCCATTTGATTTTCATAGCTGAGGGTCTAAACGCAAGAATTCAGAACTTAGAAATTCAGGATATATCTATAAATATGGAGAAATTCGATTTTCAGAATTAAGGATCTAAATATTAGGATTCAAAAATTGGATATTCAAGGAATTATACGAACAGATAGAGAAATTTGGTGCGGAGAAATTTGATTTTTACGATTATAGATCTAAATATAAGAACGGAGAAATTATATATTTAATGATTTATGCGCAGAAATAGAGAACTATGGAATTTATAGCTAAAGATCTAAATAAAAGATTCAGAAATTGGATATTTAAGAATCTATTCGCCTAAATAGAGAATTTCGACTTTTAGAATTAAGGATCTAAATATTAGGACTCAGAGATTGGATGCTTAAGGCTCTATATATAGATATAGAGAAATTTGATTTTCATGACTAAGGGTCTCAATATAAGGGCTCTGAAATTATATGCTCAAGGATCTAATCGCAAAAACGGAGAAATCTGGATTTCATGGTTGAAGATCTGGGAATAAGGATTCCGAAAAGATTATGTCGCCGGATATACGAAAATATTGATATTAAGATTGATGTCCTAGATATATCAAAATATTTCATATTAAATCCAGGTCTTTCAAGAGATCCAATTATTTCATATTAAATTTGCTTCTCTCGAGAGGTCAATATATTTCATATTAAACGTAGATCTTTCGAGGGATCAAAATATCTTGATGCTCAGATTGGATCATTGATAGACTAAATTATTTGATATCAAATCTGGATTCCTCGAGGAGATAATATATTCTATGATTAGCCTGGGTTCCTCGAAAGATCAAGATATTCTACGTTTAATCTGGATCCCTCAAGGGATCAAAATATTTGATGATAAATCTGGTTTCTTCGATAGATCAAAATATTTGATATTTAATTTGATTTCCTAGAAAGATCAAAATATTTCATATTGAATTTTGACTCCTGGAGGGATCTATCTAAATATTTCATATTAAATTTGGATCCTTCAAGTGATCAAAATATTTCATATTGAATTTTGGTCTCTGGAGGGCGGAATATATTTCATATTAGGTCTAGATTCCTCGAAAGATCAAAATATATTATATTGAATCTTGATCTTGGAGGGATCACAATATTTTATATTAAGCTTGGGTCCCTCGAAAAACCAAAATATTTGATATATAATCTGGACCTCCGAGGGATCAGAATATTGGTCCTGGATTCCTCGAGAGATCAGAATATTTGATATCGATCGTAGACTTCTCGAAAGCTCAGAATATTTGATATTGGAATTAGACTCCTCGAGAAATCAGAATATTTGATGCTAATCATAGATCCTTCGAATGATCGGAATATTTGATATAAAATCTGAGCTCCATATGGGGTCGGATCATTTGATATTGATGCTAGATCCCTCGAGGAGATTCGCATGCTATCTGAATTTCAATTTTAATAGACGAATGACCACGTCGAGAACGAGATGATGATCATATATCATATAATGATTTTTTATTCTCTTCGTATTCGTATTGTCGGATCCTCGCATGATTCGGAATGATCATTTATTCTTCTTCCCTTCTCTTTGAATATTTCTTCTTATTTCAGCGGACGAAAATAATCTTATTTTATATAGATTCTTATTTCATTTTCTATATGGGATTTTCCGCTTCTTTATTTATTCAGATTTTTCTTTATTCTATATTCTATTGAATAGAAAGATGAAGGATATTATGAGAATTTATGATTATATAATTTTTTGAAGAAAATTATATTTTTCTATATCATGAGGAAATTATTTTTCAGAAAATTAAGAGAATTTTTGAGAATTTTTTTAATTCATTATTTATGAAAAAGATGATAGGAATCATTATAATTACGTAGCTCTTACGATATTCGAATGAATCTTGAAGATTTTCTTGGAAAATTAAAATCTCTCATATCTTAATTTTTTTTCGGAATAGATAAAAATATATTTAAAAGATATGATATTTTGGGAGAATTTTTGGAGATTTTTAGGGCACGATAATTAGGACGAAAGATTAAATCAGGTTCTTTTCTCTCTTGCAATTTTTAAATATCTATGATTAGATAAAATCGATTTGATTTTTTTTTTTTAAAAAAATATTTCATTTTTTTTATCTTGATTAATTCATCTGAAAAAAATTCATGAATCGATATTAGAATATATTAATTGATTTATCAAATTTGCTAGAGATCTCTATTTTTTCTATCCAATTTGATAATCTTTCTTTCATATGAATTTATTAATCTCTGAAATCTATTTCTCCATTTATCAATCGATTTTCTTATTTATCATTTTTTTCATCAAATAATTGAAAATTCGTAGAATATACCTATAATCAATTCTATATTATCGAAATTTAGATATAATATCATAGCTCAATATTTTATCATCTTCAAATCAAAATAATCAATTATTTCATCATATCATGAAAATAATCTAGATAAATATTGCAAAATTAATATCAAATCACGAAATCTCTAGGCTGCAAATGAAATCATTCATGATTCGTGAATCTTATCCTCTCCAAAAATAGATTCATTCCCTTTATCATAATTAATATAATCATTATAAGAATTAATCTATCTTCGGAATATTTGAAAATCATCAATCCTCGATTTAATAATCTTTATTCCAATATATACGATATAATTCTTTACCCTAATCTTCCAAAGACCTCATATGGGGCCACTTTTCCAAAGACCCTATAAAATGAGGCCTCAAGGTCAGGTACTCAAAAAACGAGGACTTTCGAATATCTAGAGTTATAGGAATATATGTTCTTTTATGAACTTTATGTAAATCCAAATTATCTCAACATAACTTATATTTTGAACAAGAAATAAACATGTCGTGTATATATATATGAATCGCCAAAGACCCAACCAATAGGGTATTCGGGCCGAAATACGATACAATGAATGGATTAAGCCGTATTAATTAGGACCTTGGAGCTAATATCATGATCATATATTCACACAGTCTCTCGAAACTCTTTTTTCCTCATTTACGCGCTTGCAT
>CAJNIZ010043388.1:24340-39542 GCA_905231905.1 Symbiodinium pilosum
AAAATTCCAAGAAGTAAAATAGTTCAAATGATTAAAGTAATATTAAGATAGTTCACATAGATTATTTCAAATATTTGAATTATTTTCTAAAAAAAGAATGAAACTACGTTTTAAGATAATTCAAAATGTGTGAATTCTTCACGTATTTCAATTATTTGCTTTAAAAGGAAAACAAGGAAATGTATCCAATTTCAAGGTCCACCTTGGCTANNGGCTAGTTTCCCAGTAAATTTCTTTTGAAATTTGCTTTTACCCTAAAAAACGGTGGATCTTTGGGGGGGGGGTTGCATATATATATATATAAGCTCGCCCCCCTCACATGAGCCACGCCTGCCCTGCCCAGATATGGAACTCATGACAGGAATCTAGATATCACACGCGCGTAACAGAACTTGCGCAATCCCTGAGCAAAAGTGTTGTCTCGTTCCTTAAATTCAAAGTTTCCCGAGTAGTTTTAACAGGTTGCAAAACAGGGATTTACAGCATATTGACTGGAACCAGTTTGGAAACCAGGGGTGCAGGATTCCAGCATTTCAGTAGTAGTTTTAATGGAATCTAAGGACTTGTATGGACCAACGCCAGCTCCAAACCCAGGAATCTAGAATTGCAGGATTTTCGCAGTAGATTTTTTATTTTAACACGGTTCATCTATTTGGACCAGGAATCCAGGATTTCCATATTAATTTTAAAGAATTTAATGGGGGAACTGTTTGGACCAAAACGAGCTCCAAAACTTAGGAATTCGGGATTCCCGGATCTCAGTCTTAGTTTTAATGACGTTCAATCAGGTTGAATCCTGATTAGTGCGGCAGGCTGCAATAATATGTGTTGTAGGCCCCCTTTCTGATGCTGGGCGCGCCAACATGGTAAATTTTTCTGCCGGAAAACAGCCTGAAGAAGGTTTTGATAAGGCCAAATTGGTTTTGCTTATAAACGTCAGGCCTTAAACAAGCACGGGATGGCTCTATTACCTGTGACAAAGGCTAAGCAATCAAATGATAAAAGGGGTAGGTCCAGCAGAGCGGCTGACCCTCAATGTTGCGCAATCATGCAAATGATGTGGAGGGATCAAGTATTTACAGTTTTTTTTGGTCGAGTTAATTGTGAGACCAAAAAGGCAATTAGATTTCAAGGCTGGGGCTTGAAACAGAAAAGCCAGGCTCTATTGCCTGTGGAAACTGCCCCTGATCTTCAATATTCCGCAACAATCTGAATGACCTGGGGGTTCAAGTATGTAATGTTTTTTGGTTGGGTTAATTGTGAGGCAATGCCAAATTGGTCTTAAGTGTTTTCAGTTCGATTTCTAGTTTGGTTGATTTGGAATAGATTTTCCGTGATGTTAGATAGATTGTAATTCATGCCAATAGATTTTCAAGGCCCGGCCGTGTAACATAAAGGCTGAGCTCTATCTTCAAGGACCCTGCCCTCCCTGTTCTCTTCAAAGCTAAGGTGAACACGTCCTTAGGAATTCATTGGAAGCCGTACCTTCCCTTGTTGATTTTGATGTGAGCCATAGGATCCCCCAAACCCCCCTAAACCCTGAACCCAAAACCGTTCGGGAGGCAACCCTTTCGGCGTGGGGGGGGGGGGGGGGGNNCCAAAACCAGCTCCAAAACCAGAAGTCCAGGATTCAAGGATTTCCGCCTTAGTTTTAATGACATTTATAAGGACCGAATCCAGCTCCAGAACATTACCACATTTTTGCAGTGCATTTTTGCATTGCATTTTCGCATTGCATTTTTGCATTGCATTTTTGCATTCCCAGAAAGCAAAAGTACCTTACTGTTCCAAAGAATTGGCTTGGGCAAGCCACAATTTTTGGGACAGTACAAACTCCAAAACCGGGAATCTAGGATTCTGGGCTTTCCGTATCAGCTTTAATTATTTTTCTGGACCAGAACCAGCCCCCCAAAACCAGGAACGCAGAAATCCCTAAACGTCCCAAAAACTCAGCATTTCGGGGATTCCCATGTCACTTGCATTTCTTCTTGAAAATGCAGAAAACACCGCTATTGAAGGCGTTTTCTCCATGGCAGATCTCAGACAGAAGAACACATGAACGGCAAGTGATCGTGTGGGGGGGAACCACATAATTTTGTATATATATATATGTATATATATATATATGTCTCTCTCTCTCCCTCTACATGGGTGTACATGTTTTCATACCTACAGTTAGCGGTTTAGGGAGAGGGTCGTTGTCAATAGTACTGGTCGTAGCAGTCAGCCAGGGCGATCAGCAAAAGATGGAAGTAGCAACAACGGCGGAATAGAGGTGGTGGTGTGAGAACGAGCCAGGCTGTTTCAACCATGAAGAGAGAGCAAAGTTGTGAAATTCATGCTGAAGATTGAAAAGAGAACATGGCATGAGCTCGACCCTTCGTAACGAAAGAGATTTCAAGGGGCTGTAAGCAAAGTATTGGAAAATCTGTCCTTGTGTTTCCTTGCATTCAGGATGCTGCCCTCGCTGGTGCTCTCAAAGCAAGCGCGCTGCCACTGCTTGATAGCCAGCAGCCCGGGGGTTTGCCAGATGAAGCATTTTCAAAATCAATGCTGCTCAGCATTCTGCGCAATGGTCAGGGCATACTAGTAGCTAGTTGATTGAGCTCTATCGCCAGAGAAGCATCAAATGTGAAATGGAAGAAGCCCTGTTGTTGTAGACTTGGCGTAGGAGGATTAAGCCCAACACCCTTGCTTTTTGAGGTGTCTTGCTGCCAAACTGTTCATGGAGGTGCAGCCTCAGCTTTTGCATTGACACGCGAGCCAATAATCGATGCCACCCTGCATCTTGTTACGCGTGCTCTTGTTGCCTTGGAAAGTTTTGCTGTTGTTTTCAATGCAGGTTTTGCACAGGAAATTTGGAGCATCCTGTTGAGTCTGCCACAGGAAGGCAGCGACAAATTCCAGCGGCTACCTGTCATTCGTTCTTGGCTCTTGGAATGGACTGGGGAACATCAGCGGATGTCCTGTGACATCCGTGAATGGCCATTGAATGCAGAGTCCCATTCAAACTGTAACTGTTGGGCAGCAATGGCTCAAGGCATCTGGCCCCAATGCGGGAGTTTGGCAGGTTTAAAGGGAGTGTTGGACATGCAAACAGTCTTTAAACCCCCCCACCCCTGTGATAGAAAGGATGGCATATATCTGAAATTCCAGTGTAGCGATGAGATGGATACCTTAGTGTGATGGTACTTCGAGATTTCACTGTCGTCAATGACCGTCTCCAGGCCTGGACAGTCGAACGGCAAGATTCGAAGGGGCGGAATGGCAATAGCCTCAGATGTATTTGTGAGTTGTGGGTCGCTGCTCGACACAGAGTTTGCAGCATTGACATGGACCAGGTCTGTGTCCACTCACTTCTCCGACGGCATTTGGTGCCACCGGCCGTGCTCAACGAGGTTTTGTTATCATTTGCTGTTATCATTACGACAATTACTCCTATGATTATTATGATGCCTATTACTATTAGTATTACTACGATTATTATGGGCATTTGGACAAGGCAGCAGAGCTCACAGTCTGACGAACCAGGTTTTTGTGGACTTGATGCCCATCCTAAAGAGTTGCCTCGACGACAGCTGGCATTTGGGCTTAGCTTATTCTTTGCAAGCTCACTCTGCTCCAGTAGCCCCAGCTTCAATCTCGGAATCCTATCTATCTGCAAAGGTCGCCAGACAACCGCATGGTTGCCTGCCTCGTGCTGTCCTGCACGCTTGCAGACTTGCAGGCCTCTTTGGTCCAAAGCAGTCTAGAATGGCGAGAAATAACCTTCTGTGCAGTAGATGCCAGAGCAGCGTCCTTGAGCAAGTGCCTCAACAGGTCCAGAAATTCTGTAGGTAATCCCTACAGGTGAAAATTCCAAAGCTCCTTTCAATTGTCCTGCCACATAGGTGCTCCAGATTGGGAAGCAGTCTTGTATCCGCGAACAGACTTCTTGCTTCGCAAGCTTCATGTAGATAGTGCTGTACACAAGCTGAAAACAGCCCAGTCTTTATGGTTTTCCAGCATGCCTCTGAGATCCTGAACCTCTTTGGCCTCTAGGGGCATTTTCGGATGCTCAATTTTTTTGGGGGTTCTGTTTATTGCCATTTCAGTTGTTTGATTCCTCCACGCATATCACAGACGGAGATCAATGGCGAGCAGCTCCGCGAGGTGCCTGCGGTCCGATTTCAACCTTTCTTTGGTGCTGGGTGGGTGGGTTTCGGACTTGTGTGTGGTATTGACGGTGAGATGGGTTTCAGGAGGTCTGTTCTTGATTCTCGCGATGTAGTCGTTTCAAGCGGGGATTTAATTTTCCGCAGCCAAACAACTTATCGAACCGCTATAGTCACTATGGACTTCGACCCCTTAAGACGGCCGAAATCACTCCATTCTTCCCTGCAGTTGGACTGTCTGCTTGTGCAGTTACAGCTCGTCTTTGCCAGGCAACAATTCCCAGAAAGTAGAGACCTTCTTGAGAGCATGAATGAGCCATGCAAGCAGTTGGGGGTGCGGGTGTCCGGAATCTAGCTGCCAGATTCTGCCCATGGGGGAATGGAGGTGGCTAGAGCTTTCTCATCAGAGACAATGAAAACCGGAGTGGGCACGGATTGGGAGATGGCCCAGCACGACTGGCGCAACAAATCTTAAGGTCGAGGTTGGTTATGGGCCATGCTTTCTACCAGGATTCCATTCAGCAGTACAGACATGCGCATGGGTTTCCAAGCTTCAGTGACATGGGTTTGTAAGTTCAGGGCGCCTCCGTTCGTATGTTGACCTGGTCTTGGTTGCAGGTACATTTTGGTGCAGTTGGTTTTGAATCTTGAGGACGTGAGGCGTGCGACATTTGCTTGAGGACTTTCCGTTCCGAACTGTGTGGAATAGAGGGGCAAGATGCTGGATCCAGTCGGAGGCTGTTGGTCTGCCTTGCCAGGTCTACCCAGAGCTGCTAAAGCGGCTGGATGACTCAAACGACAAGATTCGGGTTGCAGTTTGCGAGGCATTACTGATTGTGGCAATTGAAACTCGAACGTGTGCAATCGCTTGAGCTGCAGGCGCTTGATGTGTTCTTCAAGTGCCTTCCACAGAACTGGAGCCGTACCTTGTATGAGTGCCCTGCTGTTTAAGTCATGCCTTGACGAGGCCCTAACTTTCTGGGATTGCTGTGGGAGGTACATACTCCGCAACCTCTTTGTTCATCTCGATGATCCCAATCCGGAGGCCAGTTGCAAAGCCAAAAAAGTGAGACTTGCCACGGGCGTTCCAGTGGCAACTGACCAGTAAGGTCGCATGTGCAAAAGGCCCCTGAAGCTCTGTCCTGTCGCAGATTCAGCAGGGCATCTATGCGGTGCTTCAATCAGCAGCCCCACAGGCCAGCTCACCTTGCAGCTTGGACGATGCAGTGCCATTGGTTGGGTTACGCTGTTGTTGGGTTACGGGTGTGGAGCCCTTAACATTGGAGTACCACGCTTGTTTCTGACTTGCTGATTGCTTTGAAGGGTGCTAGTGTTGCTTTGGTGCACACCTTGTGTGCCACGGAAGGCAATGCAAAATACACAGAATGACTGCCTAGATGTGCAGGATGCGGCGACTTTCCTCAAGGAAGCTCAAACCGCTTCTGCCAAGAGCGCGCACCCTCGCTTGTCGGGCTCTTGGGGAAAGATGGTTCAGCGGAGCGTCTGGAGTCTTTCTCACCGTCCTCTTTTTTTCCTTTGAGTTTCCCGACAGATACAAACCTGCTCCACGTTAGTGAATCATACTAGCTGCAAGCAGTACAGTAGCAACACAAACCACAATTTCATAAATAAGAAGAACAGCACTGGAGGCCATATGGCCTTTTCCCACGAGGGACAATCCCCCTTGATGGATGTACATACCAGAAAATATTACAACCCATATCATAGGAACACTTAACTTCTAGAAATCCTAAGCCGAACGTGTCCTGATGTACCTGTATCAAGCCCATTGACAATTAATGCCTATCTCCAGAAATTCTTGATCTATGTATACCTATATACCCACGAAAAAATGGCTTTTAACCCGGGACCCCCCCAACATCCACAGGAAATTACCATTACTACTATTGTTACTATTATCAGTGTTATTATGCTGAGTACCATTGCTACTAGTAGTATGATGATTACTATGAATATTCTTCTTACTACTGTTACTACTATGATAATGACTATTCATATAAATCACATTGGTAAGGTGCGAGGAGCTGGTCCGCCTGGCCGACGGTTTGAAGGCCGGCCCGAATTCTTCGTGAGCTTTGAGGCTACCCTGTAGGTTTTAGAGCCTAGGGTTTAGGGTCTAGAGTTTTGGGGCTTAGGGTTTTGGGTGTTGAATTCAGGGCTTAGGGTTTAGGGCTTTGAGTGTCGCAGGGGGTCCGGGGCTCTCCAGCTTGAAATCATCCCAATGCCCGGATTTGTCAAAGGGTTAGAGAGATTGTTAGTAGTTCTTGATGAAGAAGAGAGGTCTTGCGTAGACATTGGTTTTAGGAGGCATGGCCAGGTGTGCTAATCTGCGTGAGATCTTGAAGCATGGACATCAATTTTGTCAGGGTGGTGCTGACTGACCCGCGGTGCCTGCTTCGTCGAATTTCTTTGTTGCACGTACTCCTGAGCAAATCCTGCTTCAAGTGTTTGTACCGTCTGCAGTGGCAAGAAGATCTTTCCGCTGCACGTTAGTGTCTTGACATGGGCTTGTGCTGCCATATATCACCATGGCAGCGGTCCATTCAGCAGTCATTTATTTCTTTTGTGAAGAATTATGCTGTGCAGGGCGGACCTGTACTTACAAAAAATGACTGCTGGCTATCTCATACCGCAGAGCTAGTGCATGTCTCCCTTGCAAAGTGAGCTGCATGCGTCAGCCACTACTGCCTCGTTCTCTTGACAAGGCTGCATGGTAAACAACGGCATTTTTCTTGTTGAGCCCCACAAAGCCATAAGCATCAATGAATCAACAATTGTGGACAAAGGCATCTAGTCTTCCTGAGTTGCTACCGTCAGTTAAAGCCCGAAGCCATGTGCTGGCGGTGCATAAGTATGTACATGTATGTATATCCAAGTCCTTGGACGAAATTAGTTGGATTCTGAGCTTGCCTATACTCCTGCAAGCTGCGTGTTTGGGCGTCTTGCTCGAGAGGCATTTGGCTCAGGCAGAGCACTTTCGATACCGATCATGATTTCTATGCTTCTTGTCTTGCAAGCTCACACTGGCAGCCTCGAAGTCCTGCTGGTGGCTGATAGCTGTATAGGTCCTGCCTTGACCAGGATCCTTGGGCTGCTGACAGCGTCGGTACTTGGCCGACAATGCCCCGAGGACTTTGCTGCAAAGTGCTGCAATCCCCCAATTCATGCGTTGCTTCAGTGTTCACCGTTGTCGTTGTCATCCGTTTGACGCACATAGACTGTAAAACAGTACGGACCCGGTGTGGATGGCAGGAGCTTCATGCCGTTTTTGCAGACATGCATGATGGTGACAAAAAAGAGGCACGCAGCCAGTGCAAAGACTTGTTTTGCCTGGCATTTTTGGGCACGCTATTTCTTACTGCTTTCGTGAGACCACCACAGCTTCCTTGAGTACGTGCTGTTGGTGCTGAAGCATGTTCTGCGCTCTTCATTACCATGATTTTTATACGTCTCTGTGACATGACTTGTTATTACTGTCACCGTTATGCTCGCCGCATCTTTGGTCATTCTAGCTGTGGTTGATTGCTACAGATTGTTGTTTCACTAGGATTGCATTTCAGAAGATCAATCTTGCATGCAGGTTACTATTGCATCTGGCAGTGTGACCATCAAGCCGAGCGGAAACACGCAGACATGGACTGTGAAGCTTAGATGCATGGGGCAGACTTTGCGAACATCTTTGTTCATGTGGAACGGGCGCACATTCTTTGAATACCATATCTGTGATTTTGGTCAGGAGGCTTTCCTTTTTACAGTCCCAACAAGAAAATCTACGTTTTGGGAAAGTGCTTTCTTGGTCCTGGAAAGGAAGGCGGATCTGGACCCGAAGACCTGCCAGGCGTTGATTGACTTCAACGTCCCCGGAAACCAAGCAATGCAATAAAGGTTTAATCGTTCCTGTTGGTTTCCCTGATGTTTGCCATGGGGTCTAGAAGTGAGCTGCCAAAGTGATGGGCATGTTCTTGCGGCGCGCGAAAGGCACATATTTATGCATGCGCAGAAGCCAAGCATGGACTGGGGGTCCATGCACTTGACATGGGAACCCACCTTCAAAGAGAGGACCCAAACCCTGGTTGCAGCCTTGAAGTTAACCTGGTCATGCTCTTCAGACATTGTTGCGCGTTGCACCTAAGGAAAGCCAAATCCGCCTCCCGTAAAACTGCTGATGACCTACTGGTGCGCGGCTGACTTGTTGAGAGCGCTCAACGGTCGAGGTTGTTGACGTGCTGGGTAGATCTTCGGATCCGGATATTAAACACTTCCACATTGGCAGCCCTTACAGTGCTGTCCTCAGCATTCTGAGGTCAGCCATAGGCGATGAAGCATCGACGGCCCAAGAGAAGGCCACATTCGAGTTCACAGATCCCAGCGGAAAGCCAGACCCCTAGAGCAATGTCACAGCTCGGCTGAGCAGAAGATGGATTCGTGGTATTTATGACAGGCTTAGGGTGCAAGTTGTGGCATTGGACCTTGGAGTGGAAACGAAAACGTTTAGGGACCCTGTCCCGGGAGCAATGGCTGTTGTGGAAGTGTGAGCCTTGTTTTCATCAATCCGCTCTAATCCCATCACTCATGCAGCAGATGGTTTGTTCGCAACATGAATAATTTGCCTGCCTTCTGCTTTCCTTGGCGCGGCAAAGCTTGCTCTACATGTGATTATCTGTGCTGTGTGTCGCGTGCGATGCTTAAGCCCCATCCATGAAGCAATACAGTGTTTCACCATGCGAGCTAATAACTGAGGCTTGCCTCCTCGCAGACGCCGCTGAACTCCTGGCTTTCGCTGGGTACTCCGAAACAGGCCGATGAGGGTGGCCCATCCGGCTTGCATGAGCTTCAGTCATGAGCTGTGTGGGGTGAAGCTTTTATCAGATGGTGCATGAAAGCATGTGAGGCAAAGTGGATGACATGCATATGTTTGCAGACAAATGTCATGCCTGGTTGCACCCCATGCGTGTTGCGCAGTGGGGGCTGCAAGGTCGAGCAATCGGTTTGCCCAGAGACTTGGACCGGGAAAGGCCATGTAACCTCCTTTGCTTGGCTTTCCTTCCTTTGCCAGTCTATGAAGATAGTCCAGGCTGCTTTCACAGAGCATAGGGCTTAAGATGGGATGATTTGCGAGATTTCCTTGACCTTTACTGGTAGTTGCTGAGGAGAGCCTGACTGCTGTATACTTGGACATGCACGATGGCGACAAGAAGGCAGGGGGCGATTGCCCGGCATCCTTTCAAAGCCACCATGATTGGCAGTCAATTCTGATGCAAAAGCTGGCACAGGCTGTGGACATTCAGCAGGGCAAGATGACCATCCGACCTAGCGGCAACAATCAAACCTGGGTCACAAGCTCAGAAAAGCAGAATACCAACCTCTGAGGGGAAGCTACTAACCCCGCCAGCCATCAGCACTTGGAAACAGTCTTGTCTGTTCCTGGCAGCAGTCGAGAAGCTCCGAGGTTGTGAAAGCGGATGTTGATGACAAGTGCATTGCAGAAGTCGACTTCAACGTGCCAGGCTCCTGCAGCTGCAGAGAACCTGCCATCATATCTATGAAACGTTTCACGTTTGAGCTTGCCAGCATTTTTGCTATCATGGAACCAACTTCAGCTTGCATACTGCGTTTGTGCCGGGCTGTTAGAAAAACTGGTGTTGCTCCGCAGGGTGTAATCATCTTCCTGTAGCAGTTGGATGAGTTGACGTGGCTGCTGCTGAGGCAAGCCCTCCCCACCGCCGGTCCCTTTGCAGTTGAAGCTCTGGCGACTGTTCAGTGGCGTGCTGGTTGCACAGAGTCGTCTGGTGCTCCATGTGTCCTCCGGGGTTGTTGGCTTTCTTTCATCATTGACGGTTTGTCCTGTTGAGGGTGTGTGACGCCATGGCTTGTCTACTCATGCTCGGAGGTCACGCACGACTCTTGCTTTGCTTTGTTTTGTCGTGGATAGATGCTGAAGCCATTTGGTAGTTTCCCGAAATAGGGGGACCCCAATATAGACCCCAATACTATGGTCCTTATTGTAGGGGCCCCCAAGAAAGGTACCCCTAATTTTTTGGATGTGGACTCAGGCAACGGGGCAAAGACGTCCTTCGAATTTACCGATCCAAGCGGCACAATAGCGCATCCTGGTATGCCCTTGAACGCCTGGCTGGAGCAAGCTCCGCAGGTTCAGATTCAGATAGCGTAGATAGCGCAGTGTAAGAGTAATAGTCAGAGGCATAAGAATAGTAACAGGCAAAGTACTGGTAACAGCAATGGTAAGAGTAACATAGTAACACTAGTAGCGGTAGTAGTAGACGTGTACAGATCGGCTATCGTCGTAGCGTTGGCCGTACTTTCGGTGCTTCCTGGAGTGGGCCTTGACCCTCCAGGAAGCACCCCTTTTGGAACAGAATTCTGAGATAATCTGAGCTACTGTCTGTACTCTGACTGGCTTAGCCAAGCAGGACATATTCGCAATCTGTATTGGAAGTACTGACGGTAGCTCATGCGAAGGACAGCAGTTTTCAGCAGCAAAGGATGTTGTGCGTGCCAGGGAGCAGGACCCGTAGCAGCAAGCCGATCGCGGCATTCGGCAACAGAGGCTTTCATCGCACAGGTTTGCCGGTTCGCGAGAGCTTCGCTTACTGTCTCGGCTCTCCGCACAGAAGAGTAGTAGTTGTCCTGACATTGGACTTACCAACCCAGGGTTAGTAACCTGGGGTTAGGAGGGACGTGTCTGTGAGATGAGCAGCATGTGTAAGGGCAACAACACTAGCTTTGCGACAAGACTTCAACATACTTCAACCTTTGAATGCCTAGACTTCTTTGAACTTTGAACCCGGTTGCTTGAAAAAACTGTGTCTGAGATGAAAACCAAAGCATGAACTCCAAAGTGTTAGTGAACAACTGTCGCCATGCCTTGTGCGTGTCGTGCCGGCTAAGCCGCACCATGCGCAGGCCTAACCTGTGGCTCACTCAGCATCTATACGGCACTCTTGAGGGCTTTCAGACAGTATCCTTCTAATGGGTGCCCGCTTTGCATGCTTGCAATGACTTGCAGCAATGGCGCAGATTGGACTTGCGTAGCCAATGTGCCAAATTTAGTGCTTGATGAACTTGCATGCTTGAGGTGGAAGTTCGATTCCAAAAGCATTTCCAAACGGCACGCTGATGCAACTCTCCAACCGCCTACCCTGTGACATGATCCTGTTGCCAGGATTTGGAGTATTTGGATTTTTTGGGCACTCTGCGGTGCTGAAGAAGATAGGCCTGACTGCCTCATCCTTTCGCACTGGGACAATGACACAGCCTGAAAAGTAGGTAGGTGGGTTTCAGTTTTAGTTGTCATGATATTCATGAAGTCATGAGACTTGCAGCACTGCATCCCATCCTAAGCCAAAGGCAGTGAGTCAGGACCGGAGGGAGACGTGTTTGACTGCATATTCGCTGCAGCTTGTAGGTCAGATAGTTGCGCAGGTTTGGCATATGCGACGGTTTTTACTGACATGACATGTCTGCTCAAATCTACTCGTCCCTAAAGACAGGCAAGGAGGCTGTTGTAGAAGCTTGGGGTATCCGATCCGTGGATGCAAGTTTGTGGCCTCGTTACTTTGATCGGGTTGGCAGGCCCTCATAGATCTGTTCTGGCATTCAAGAAGGGGTCATAAGACAACGCAGAGTGACTGCCACTGAAATTGGACGCAGCAAGGTATAGTATCCCTGAGTATCCCCTTTGGGCTACAATATTCCCAGCCTTGGCCTTTGAGTATGTTCTTTTTTATAGCGGTAAGTTTTTATAATCAGGCTCTCCCTAATATAGCTCACAATCGTAACACTACGTTATCGGCGTCCAGAACAGTGATCCATGTTTCTTGAGAAATGCACAATTTCAATAGCCAGGCAGCTGGCCACACGACTGGCACCAAACCTGGCTCTCGGGCAGCCGGTGGTCCTCTCCTCCACTGCCCAGTGGCTGCTCCGGCACTTGGAACTTTTGTTTCGTTGGGTTACATAAGAGAAGGCCTAGTTTTGAGGCATTCGCAAGAATTAGAGGGCCCTTCTTGGTGGCTTTCGAATGTGGAAGTCCTCAAATCCATGGCATCGTGCCTGGGCGCTTTGGGATGTTAAGCAGTTTTCAACCTTTTCTTCAGCATCCCTGGCAGCGGATCCCAATGTTTTGGTTTACGGTTGAGGTCCATCACGTGCGCAACGAAAGCATGGTTTTCCCTCTTGACCAGGTAATTGAGACCTTGGGTTTCTGAAAGCATTCTTTCGCCCCACAGTATTAGGAGCCCACTGACTCATCCCAGTGTCGCCCTTGTGTGCTCTTCTTTTCAACATTGAGTCAGTCTGCAAGGTTCGTCTCGGATGATGGCACAGAGACCTGGACTGGTGATGGTTTTCGTGCCACAGACGGCGACTTTGGCACCGCCTTTTTCTTCGGCATGGGCTGCGCTGAGACACAGGTGCAAGCTGAAAAAGGGTGAACACATGTTGATTTATCGTTTTTTTTTCCGCGCCGTTGCCAATATCGTGACACCCTGCATTTTGGAGCCGTCAGAAGGACGCTGGGTTGGACAACTCCGCGTCCTAGAAACGGATCCAGAGTTAAGGGCTCCACTGCATTGCCTCACTGAAAATGCTGTCTCTAAGGGTCAATGTGAGCTAGAGTTTGCATCAGGAGTTTAGGCAATCCTGGAAGGGATGCTGTCTGAAGCACATGAAAACATCGATGATGCGAAGTAAGATTTGGGAGGCCGCAAGAAAGAGAGTAAGTCCGATTGGACACGGCCAGGTGATGCCCAATCCATGGCTGCGAGTAGATCTGGGCCGAGAGGCCAGGACAATCTTTGCCATCAACGTCCTGTCATGATGATGGCTGTTTTCACGTAAGGCAGAGACCTCTTTTATTTGATACGTTGAAAGGGGTGATGCCTTAAGAAAAGGAGCAGCACAAACTGACGAGACTGCTGCGGTACTGTACGGGTGTTAGTCTGGTGGCATTTGTTCTATTCGGTGCTTCTGTTATTGAGGCGACCAAATGATCAAATAGAAGACGATCATCAGAATGCTGTGTCTTTTTGATGTGTGCGTGACACGTAGGGAAGACCTTGAGTGGGAGGACCCCAAAAACTCTAGATGGTATTTTCAACTACCCCTATATATCCCCTAAAGTTATAATAGTTTCCATTTTCTTTTCCACTATCCCAACATAACCCCAACATACTTGAGTAGTATATAACCCCTGTAGTTCGTGCCCGCTCCTAGACTTGTCTTCCGAAGCCGCAACTTTCAGACCATGTAGGCGCCACAGCTTCATTCAGAGCATGGCAATCCGATGCCTTGATTTGAGGAATCCACCAGAATGAATTACTTTTCTTCTTCTTACTACTACTAGTCTTATTTTATTATTGCTATTTTTCTGATTATTTTTTGTTATCTTGCTTTTTCACTTTTGTCGTCACAGTTTTTCGCAGAAGGCCAGAATTTCGCAGATCTATATTCTTGATCTAATGCTAAACCCTAAGCCTTGTATTCTTGCTGGTTAGACGTGCCTTGGTGGCTGTACGCTGGGGTAGTAATAATAGTGATAATAATAGTTATAACAGTTACAATAGATATAACAATCGCTATACTAGTTATAATAGGCAATATGATAAGTTCCCTCCAGCGAAGTAGAGGTCCCTGTGGCTGTGGTGCGGATAATGACGCGCAGCGACAGCGTTGACACAGGCTTAGGCCTGCTGCTCAAAAATTGAGCATGCATTACATTTGTTACCAAAACTTAGGGGTGTTTTTTGGGCGTCTCTATACTTGGCCATAACGAGGATGAGAGTATATTTGGGGGGTTTTCCTACTTTTTGTGACCCAACTTGATCAACTTGGGCAATGATCATGCAACCAGGTTGATGCAGCTCTTTGTGTGCAACCTCTGCTTGGCTTTAGGTCCTCTGGACATCCGCCTGGGCAATGCCATCATCACCTGGCGAGAAAACCTGGTCTGTGCTGAAGCTGTGCAGCTGGACAGACTGAGACAGCCCAATATGTTCAACTGCTTGGCTTCAGGCAGGGCTTCTAAAGTAAGTGCAGGGAGCTGCAGAAGAGCTTGGACATGTTGATGTTGGAGCCATCCCATCCTTGCATTCTGTTGTGGGGATACTTCTTGAGTTATCGTGAAGTGTCAAGGTTTGAACGACATGCCACAATGCGTGTATGTTATCCCAGAGCACAGGCAGAGCCGCCTATGCATGCAAATTCCACATAACAGCTGCTTCGGGGATGGGAAAGCAGGCCGGACATGGTGGAAAGCCAGTATCCAAAAGCTCAGTGAGTTTCTCACAAAACAGTAGCTTGCAACAGGTTGCCTATGAACCGTGTTGGGAGCGCCACCACCACCGCCACCATCATTATTTTTGCTACTGTGACAACAACCATTACTCTACTTCTCCTCCTCCTCCCCCTCCCGCTGCTACTGCTACGACCGCTAGCTAGTGGTTCGGTGTCTGACAGGAATTTCTCCGGCAAAATTGTTCCCACTCGTGATTCCATGTCAGTTGGTTTCGCCTAAATCTGGAAATCAGAGTGCCGTTCCGGCTTGTATGTCAGCATGGCTACATCCGCTGGGTTTTGCACAGACCTTTTGACAGACGCATCTTCAAAAAGACATAAGTTGTTGATCCAGGTTGTGAGTAAGGGATGGCTGGACATATATACAACTGTGCCAACAGAGATGCTCCAAAAAAATTGACTGCGCCCCAGTAAGAGGAAAGCAAATCATGCGGCTCTGTTCACCTGGCACCTTTTGTCTTAAAAGTCACGCTTGGTAGTATGTGGTAACCGTCGTAGGGTAGGGCGTAGGAGGAGGATTGGTAGTGGTGGTGGTAGTGTTGGTCGTGTTGGTAGTGGTGGTGGTGGTGGTGGTGGTGGTGGTGGTGGTGGGTGGTGGTGGTGGTGGTGGTGGTGGTGGTGGTGGTGGTGGTGGTGGTGGTGGTGGTGGTGGTGTTGGTGGTGGAGGTGGAGGTGGAGGTGGTGGTGGTGGCAGTGGTGGCGGTGGTGATGAT
>CAJNIZ010043388.1:39642-56718 GCA_905231905.1 Symbiodinium pilosum
TGGATGCCGGGCTCTCAGCCTGCTGCGGTCCGTGATGGGAAAAACAACATGATGATAGTAATACGTGACAGTAGTAGTAGTAGTAGTCGTCGTCGTCGTCGTCGTCGTCGTCGTCGTCGTCGTCATGGTGGTGGTGGTGGTGGTGGTGGTGGTGGTGGTGGTGGTGGTCGTGGTGGTGGTGGTGGTGGTGGTGGTGGTGGTGGTGGTACTAGTGCCAGTACTAAGTGCTAGTAGTGATTATTAGAGTAGTAGTAGCAATCGCAGCCGTCATCGTAGTCGTCATCCTAGTCCAAGTTGTAGTTGTAGTAAAGTCATTGCCGCACAGGCGGCGGCAGCGGCAGCAGCAGCAGCAGCAGCAGCAGCAGCAGCAGCAGCAGCAGCAGCGGCAGTTTTTTTTTTTTTTGTTGTTGTTGTTGGTGGTGTTGTTGTTGGTGGTGGTGGTGTTGGTGGTGGAGGTGGAGGTGGAGGTGGTGGTGGTGGCAGTGGTGGCGGTGGTGATGATGGCGGTGGTGGTGGCGGTGGCGGTGGTGGTGACGGTGACGGTAGCGGTGGCGGTGGTTGTCGCGGCGCTGGTGCAGCAGCGGCGGTGGCGGCGGTGGTGGCGGCGGGGGTGGTGGTGGCGGCGGCGGCGGTGGTGGTGGTGGTGGAGGGAGTAGCAGAAGCAGCAGTAGTGCAGCAGCAGGAAAGTCCGAGCACCCAAAACTCATAAAAAGGTTCATAGAAATCAGACACCTGTGAATGAGTAATGTTCAGACCGCGAAACGGGCAGCAAGTTTGGAAAAGGCTTTGTTTCCCTCAGCCTTCCCTTCCATTCAACAGAACTCTCGTTCTCTGGTTTCTTTCATGCAGGCACACTTGTGTGCAGCACATTTTCTGAGATGCCAAAGCTGGCTTTCTCAGCGCATGCAAATTGTCCGGTTCTTGGAGCCTGTCACGCATTTATGGTTTAAGCTCCCCTTTGCCAATTGACATCAATTATGAATTCTGTTGTCGTGTTACTTTCTTTATGCGGCCTCCTAGTGTTCTGTTATCAAGGCGATGCTGTGACCCCATTAACGCTTTTGAAGAGTATCCCTTGCAACAGAATCCGTCGAGCTTAAGCCACCTTAAGATGAAGGCCGCTATCTCTGGCTGGTGCTGCGAGTGACCGGGACAATGGTCGCGCCGCTGTCGGTCTGCGAAGTTGAGGTCACCCCGAAGGCGCCGGTGTTTCCTCACACATGCTGCTCACAAAGCAGTCATGTCAGGAGGTTGGGGTTTGACAAGCACACAGAATCCAATGTGACAACATGAACCGAGCTTGTAAGACTCGTTGCCGAGGGGCCGTCCGGCAACCGGCACATTCTGCAGACAGCTGGCGGCATGTGGCCTTTGCAGCTGCAAGGCTTCTGCAGAGTAGTCAGAGCGCGCGTTTTCTTGTGGATATAGCAAGGCCAAGACGGAATGGCAAATCTCAGTTTGTTGAGAAATTTTTCAGGCGTCGCACTTGCTCCGCACGACCGCATTCGCATTGTGGCGGACACGGTGCTTTGCGGACTCGCAGGCAAGGCCTCGATGAGGAATAGATGGTTTTCTAGCAAGCTTAGCTTAGACAGCTTTGTTCAGGCTTACTTAAGCTGGGAAAGTTGCAAGACTAGCAACTCTGGGTCGTGAGCTTGCGCAAGGCAGTGCCACCATGCATGACGACGTTCTGAGACTGACTGCGCCAATGGGACAGCGTCGCGGGCTCAGATTGTTCGATTGCTGGCCTAATCTGCGACCTTGGCCTCGAAATGGGGTTCTTCAAAGTTCAGATCTACATTCCTGCTGGCCCTGATTGGACACCCAGTTTTTGATGAACTATAAAGATACTAGTCGCTTTCCTGCGTGATACTTTCTTGTTACTTGACGTTCAATTCGGATCAATATGGATGCCCCTCCCTCTTTCATGGATGCTGATTGGAGCCTCTGTAACTAGCTGTGTCCAAGATGTCCTGTCATCAGCTGAAGAACTCAGCCGCTAATTAGCCAGTAGTAAACATCCGCCTCCAGACCTTTGGGTCTTTGTTTGGGTCAGGATTGTGCAAATTCAGGGCTCTCTCACCAGATTTGATCCTTTGAGCGAACACTTTCTGAGGCGCTCACGGAGACTCCTCGTCAGAGACATGGGAGAACATCCAGATAAATCGCCCCTTGGTTCGGGACTTGCTCTCTGCAACAGTCAGTCTAGGTTAAGTCACATGTTTCTTTTCCACAACGTGTACCATCCATACGGGGTGCGTCAGCAGCTGATACTCCGGGCTAAGAGATGGAGGCATGGATGGATGTATTGGCTCGTCAAAGTCATCTTCTGAGGTTTTCCTGAATTTTGAGCCTGGGCGCAGGCTGAAAGGATAGACAGGGGTGGGCTGGGAGCATATCCACGCATGCACACATGACCTGTGCCATTATGATTTGCAGCCCCGGGCAGTCACAACTCTTCTTGTGGCTTTGGCAACTTGGCTTCTTTGCCCTTTAGAGGGCTCATCGTTCAGATCAGGTATGGGTATCTACAAAGTCTGCTGGTGCGGTGGGGACGGAGACTGCACCCAAGATGAGCATTTCTCAATGCACGTGGCCACGCTGGTCATAAATGGAGCCTGGGTCCACTGTTGAACATCCTGTTGTCATCAGACAGACTTTATTTTATAGTTGTGATGATATTACCCAAAATTCAACCTGCTACAGCTTTTATGAAACATCGCAAAATCAAAAGCTCAAAAGGAATAATGCTCACAGTGGTGGGCGACGGCCGGGTGCCCAACCGGTCAACTGACATGGTGGAGCCTTGGCGACCTTGTGCAACTTCTCCCTCCAAGATGTAACATGACAACAGGTTGCGCGTCACTAGGACTATGAGCACTTGGTTTAGGGCCATGACGGGCCATTTATCGTGAATGCCTCAGCAGGTCTTGGCACTAATGCGGGAAACACTGGCGCTAGCAATGGCCGTGCTAGCACCACCGATGGTGTATCGTAGTGGTAGCGAGAACAGCACAAGGAATAACGATAGAAAGCAGTCGGAAAGTATCTTGCTGTTCTGAAATGATCTGAAAATGGGGAGTGTGTCCAGATTCTGAAGGACTTTATAGGGTTCTTCTTCCAGGACCCACCAAACATATGGAGAAATATGTTGCGCGCACTTTTGCTCGCTTGGTTTCAAGAGCCATGGTATAGGGTTCACAGGGTCGGATCAGATCAGGTTGAGATTAATTTGAAGATCCTATCGGGGCGCGAGTGGGTTTTTGTGACGAAGACTTTCTAGACTGTGGGCCCTTCAATGACATCAGAATGTCCAAGAAGGGGTCATGATTCAGAGAAGTTTCGTTAGTCCCTTGTATTGATGCGCCTCGAGTCTCTCGGCCGACTCCTTCTGCTTTAGATGCATTAGCTCCTCATCGCTGGTTGGCCACTGAATTTTGTTAAGAGCAGTGTTTAGCCTTCTTGGAAACTCTCATCTCTCTTGCCCGTAGCAGCGGCACTATATCCTGGTCATTTGTTTTACATGCCTGATCCGGGTTTGCACGGTATCTGCTTCGCCCCTTTCTTTACCTGGAAGTGCGCTGGCCTGCTGATGTCTGTATTGAAAGTTTGAAGCTCTTGCCCCCGAAGACCAACACTCTGTTAAATTGTCTTACCTTGAAAGCACGGGGCTTGATTACTGGGGCCTGCTACCAGACTGAAATTCTGACCTGTGAGACTGACGGCGTCAATCTAAAAGTTTGAGCACCAGATGGCAAATCTGTAGCCCTTCAAGATCATACTATGATACGCCATAACATACGATAATCTAATTACTATAGTATACTATAATATATTATAATCTACTATAATCCATTATAACATATTACATTAACCCTAAGTTCCTGTTTTCGACCGAAATCCAGGAAGGGGATCCTGGAGTCTTGACTCCTTTGAGCGACCCTTACGGTCCCTCGGACGCGCGTGAGTTTTTCGTTCTGTTTAGTGGGTTCTTGTGCACCTAGGCTGCCTGAACTTGTGTAACAATGGTTGCAATAGCAGAAAAAACAAGTCTGATCTGAAGCTTTCAAGTTCAGGGCTAGTCCTCGACTAGGCAGCCGAAATTGAGGGAGGAGGGCTTGAGGAAGTTTCCTCGTTGACTTATGGGTAGCTCCACAAGCGCTGATGCTGAGATGGCCGCCCGAGCGAGACGATTGCTTGATTACTTCGATGACCCTAAAGGGAGCACAGGAAACCCTTGTGCTTGACCCAGAAGAGCTCCTTCTGTTCCCTCACTGTGTAAGACTTTTGTGTTGGACATTCGAGGGTTTGAAAGGAGGGTGGAGTTTTATGGAACGGAATTCATGGCTGTTCGGCAAAAAACTTAAAGATCCTCAGTACTCACTAAGAACGCCATAGGCAATAGCCTTATACAGGTCCCAATAGAATCCCCATTCAGTTCCTATGTACCCCTATATTGCTACCATGATTTGCCGAAACTTTTCTGCTCAAGAGCAGCTCAAACATGGGTTTGGCTTGTTTTCAAGACCATTGAAATACAGGTTCGGCTGGTTTTCAAGACTCCTCAAAAGCAGGTTCGGTCCGGCTGGTTTTCAAGACTCATCAAAAGCAGGTTCGATGGTTGTCAAAAGTCATCAAAGAGAGTTTCAAAACACATCAAAAATAGGTTTGGCCTGGTTTTCAACAGTGATCAAACTTGGGTTCGGCTGGTTTTCAAGACTCATCAAAAAGGGGCTCGCTGGTTTCCTCATGCTCGGTTGGTTGTCAGGACTCATCAATAATGGGCTCGGCAGATTTCCAGGACTCGTTGCGTGGATCTTACAGGCTTCCACGTCTGCCTTGCCGGACAATCGGAAAACAGGTTCAACGGGGTTCATCCTTCTTCTGGAATCATGCCAAAGGCTACTGCTATTCATCAGGTTACCACTTCTCCGACCCAAGCCCTATTCAAATAGCTAAATTCCTAAACCAGAAAGCCCCAAACTGGAAATCTAAATCCCTAGGACCTCCAAAACCGACACCCTTGAGCTTTGACCCTAAATCTCAGGCTCTGGGTGCTGAATCTCCTCCCATGAAACCACAACCCTGCAAGTCAAGGTCCCAAAACCCTCAACCAAGGAATAGCCATCTCCAATCAGCGTGCGTTCTTTACTGAGCGGGGCTCACATATGTTGCGCTACCTGGACATTGAGCAAGGCCCCTTAGCCGCGGCAAGACTGCGTCATGCTCGTGCTCAGTAGGGAGTGAGGGGCTTCCCATGGGAGATTATGAAAAGACCGGATAAAAGGAGGTTTTATAGCTTTGTTTCTGGGAACCAGTAGAAGAAATGCAGTTGTTAGGCTGAAAGTTGTGTAGGGCTTCAGCAAGGGATCTTTAGAGTTTGAGGCGGCCTGACAGTGACAGTGTGTGACAGTGCTTGAGCAAGACCACCTAGACAGTCTGGACCCTATCATGCAGCTCTAGTCATGGTTCCTGCTTGTAAGGTCGCGTCTATCGGCTTGCAGGACAGTTCTTCCCTGGCACGAGAGGCTTGGAAAGCCGGGTTGTGAATAACGTACGATCTTTGAGGCCGTAGAACTGCAAGAATCTCTGCATACCAGCTGCCTATTGCAAGGGTTAGGGATCAAGCTTGTCTTTGCTATCTAGTAGACTTTGCTGAGTATAAGAGAAGAAGCAAGAGCAGCCAATTCTAATCCTATCTGTCATGTTCACCCTGAGTGCCCTCACCTGTGACCGGCGCACCGACGCGGGGGCTTTGCGTCCGCATGCCGGCAGAGAGAGAGAGAGAGAGCAACCAAGGCCTGTGCTTAGGAACAGCGCCGCCACGCTAGTAAACAAAACAAAGAAGGACCACATGGAGCAAGCTGGAGTCTTACATGGGCATTCTTTTGAATCCCCGTCTCGACTGAACGCAGCATCACAACGGTGAAGATGATGGGATTTAAGTGGGTAATGTTGCTTGGGATGGTGAGCTTGCTCCGCCCTCGGCATCAGAAGCTTTTCGTGTTTCTTCAGGAGATAAGACCTGGTATCATACTCATGGGTGCAGCTGATTGGCAGGTAGCCCAGCCTTGCTCTGATTGCGTCTGTCAGACTAAGATGATGAACATCTGGGTCTGTTGGCTAGTGCCAACGAGAGTCAATGAGGGTTCTTTACTAGACCTTTGCGGTCTCAGAGCCCTCGACTTACCTTGCAGGGGACTATGGCTCTGCCATCAATGCACAGCTCTCGTCCCCAATGGGCCTCGCCTTGAATCGGGATCAAACGCCTCCTGGCGTGTTTCAGATGCCAAAGACAGACACAGCGGTCAATATTTTTTTGGTATGCGTGGGCGGGATAGGAGGCCGGTGTGCATGAAAGAGAGGCTTAGTGCATCGCGGTCCAAATCCCTGACCGATCCATGGAGATGGTAACAGCAGCCAAGCGCTTGACACCCACTCCTAGGTTTTCAAGGATTGGCAGGGTTGGGTTTGTAGATCCTGCCAGCGCGTTGTTGTGCCCATCTTGTACAGGAACTTGAGGGGCGTTTCACGGAAACTCCATCATTGCCATGCCAACCAACTTATGTAGACTGCGAATCGTAAGTCCGACACCTTGCCTATGTATCTGCCTTCAACCAGGTCACTGTTCATCGCGGACTACGGCAGTGACCGTGTTCGACGGATTGAGTTGACGAGGGACCCACTCAATCGAGGCAGGACTGATGATGGATTTCTTGAGGGAGGAAAGTGCCATGTGCCCTTGCTTGAGAAGATTTGTATGAAAGCCCCTGTGCCCCCTGTCCGTCACGCGCGGCTGCTTTGTTTACACCACCCCCTTGCGATACTTTGCTCAGAATAGTGTGCTTTCAAGGCATCATTGAGACCATAGCGGGCAATGGCTTCCGCGGTTTCTCCGGAGACGGTGGGCCTGCGCTTGAGGCTGGTACTCTTGGACCAACGACCATGTTCTGCATGCATGCTGGAAATCACTTGTGAGCAACTTTGACATTGTGTTTTTGGAGCCTGAATGTGCGCCTCTCGCCAGGCGCAGCTCAATGGTCCCACTGGTGTTGCTGTAGACCTGTCGCGGGCCCAGTACACCACGTGAGCTGTTTTCGACTTTCCTTTTTCCGTTAACCTGCTTTATCTGGGGCATATCTGGCTTTGTAGCAAGGGCTTGGACGATATTTCTCTGTACTTTGCCTTTGTAGAATGCCAGTCGAAGGTTGCCAGAAATGCGTGCCTCTTACCTTAGATCCTTCAATTTGCCAAACCTGCAGTTTGGAGCAGGCAAAGTTTGTGGAAGGAGGGTTGAAGAAGACAGGCGTAGTGTGGAAAAGGAGGTGACGAAAGCATGGAGACCAAAAGCGACTTGATGTTCAAGGTTGTGACATGAGATTGCAGGCTTTTGGTATTGCTTGTGATGCGAAGCAAGCTTTCAGGGTCGCCCAGCACAGCCCCCAATTGCAAGCTTTCAAGAAGGAGGGTTGCTACTGCTAGATGACAATCCTCACATACTTGTTGCAATGCTTATTGGGGCTCCAGAAACAAGCTTGCAGTTCGTCGTACAAGGAGCGCAAGGTTTCTTGAGAGCCTGCGCTTTGCAGGAATCAGATGCTGTGGATCTGCTGCTCGCCACAAATTAGCTGAATGGAGGTGAAGCATAATGGCCACCAGTGTGTTCTTGAGTCATCCTGTGTACAACGGGTTTCAGTCCCGTCCACTTTCATTGGTTGCAATCCGCTTGGCAGTTGGCTGCTCTTAGGCGATAGTGGCAACAACGTTCTCCGCGTTGTGTCCATGGAGATTCCAGTCAGGATTCCAGGCCTTTGCCTTGCGGAGGGCCAGTATCAACTTATGTCGCAGGTGCCTGTTCATGAGTAGTGAACGCACCCGCCCCTCCTCTGGTCAACTGAGCAATAAGCTGTCAGGCACCAACGAGTTCCAATCCAATGTGATCCTCACCGCTGCAGGGGGATCTTCTGGCCAAGCCCAGGGGAAGGGCGATGGTGGTGTTGCCTGGCTGGCGCGACTGCAGGCTCCAAGGGCTGCAGGGTCAGATCTGTGGCGAGTGCAGCAGGCGTTTTAGAGATTTTAGAGCAGAATGTCAGTCAAGCGCTTGCTTCGCTGCGCTTCTTTGTGTCAGCAGCCCTGTTGGCAGACGCCGTCCGGGGTTGCTGTGTCGTCAGCCTTTGTCAGCAACGAGGAGCGCTGGTTTCACATGATGTGCAGAGATGTGGCGCGTGTCTGCCAGAGTCATACTCACACGCACGAACTCACCGCCAGCTTTGTCTGCAAGCTGAGCTGCTTTGCTTCTGGCCCGTTGAAGGACGGCACTTTGCCGGTCAATGTCTACATCTCTGAAAGCTCTGGCCAGCAGGTGACCTGACACCCCATGTTGATAACTTGGCACAGTTATTGTGGATAGAAGGAGGGCAGCAGGCAAAACATTTGCATGTCGAGGTACGGTCCATGTCGCTGGAGTTCCAGAGCTATCTCGGGGTCATCAACACGCTGCCCTGCCTGCACTTCAGGGATTAGGCCTTGTAGCTTTCGCAAGCTCGCACTAAGAACCGGAGGCTTCTCTGGTGTCCCACGTTTCAACAACAGCCCATCTAAGTTGTCACTTGCACCTTCTAATGGCAGTGAAGGAGATGATTCAGTATGTACCAGCTTTTCAAGCAGCGTCGTTCCATTCAGGCTTGCTGGCTCGGGTCAGCAGGGTGACAACATCAAGGCAGGGCGGGGTCCTGGTCAAGTTTCTGATTTTGGACTAGCCAGCTTGCGCAGGAATTTAGACCTTTACTAGCAGCCAAGTGCATCCCTCTAGACGTTATACATGTGAGTCTGAAACCGCGCAGGAGGCGGCACCGCTTGAAGCCCCCAATGCCGAGCTCTCCAACCCCACGGGTGTGGCCACAGATGCAGGCGCTCAAGCTTGGATACATGTTTTAAAAACCTGTTATGTGGGAACCTTTTTTGAGACTAGTGATTAAAAAACATAGCAATGTCATAGCCATTCCTTGACACCTACTTGCTGTACAGCCTCTGCTATGTGGAGAAGTGCGTCCTCGGTAGCAGCTAGTTCTAGTTGTTCCAGGATAGGCCCAAAACCTGTTGCCTGGCTTTGGAGAAGGTTCGAGGAAGGACTTCTTCCTGGAGTCATTTGAGAGCGCGTTTTTACAGGCTTTTCCCCTTGTTTTTTTGATGGTTCATTCTGTCGCAGTTTCTACACTGTTTTCATGTTAGGAATAAACTCACAGAAGTGTAGAGAAGACCCTGCATCATGTGATCCCTGACCCATCCTAAAGAAGCTCAGCTTCTCAACCCTGAAGGATGTAGGGAGCCGATTGCAGTTGGCTAAGCTTATGCGAGTATGTATTTCTAAAGGCCTCTTCCCACCGTCAACAAGGGACTGACCCTTGCAGGGGTGGTCTACCTGAGCGACTCTGGGAACCATCGGCTGTTGATGATGCCGCTTGGTTCCATTGCCTTCCAGCGTGGTGATTGGAATAAAGCATGGTCACGATGATCTACTTTCTCACCATCTTTATCTCTGCGAGCAGCAGTAGGTTGTTCAAACGCGTGGTGTTCAGTGTGAATCCTGTGGCGTCTGTGCCCGTGCTGAAGTGCCAGACAGCCTTCTTGTGCAAAGCACCTGGTGTATGGATTGGTTGCGACGCACTTTGTGCTACGTTACCGTCTCGAACTGTTGGTTTCAGCATTTTTGTTTCTTTGCTTTGTTGGTTCCCTTGCTTGTTGAGGCCTGCCTTGGAATACGTCTCCATGGGCTGCTGGCGCGAGAACATTGAGTCGCCATGGATTCCAAGCATTGAAGGCCCGGATTGTTAGTTGATTCCCGCTACCAGTTCATGCGCCCCAAAGCGAGTCCTCAAACCGCTGTCGGAGCTGGCAAAGCTCCTTCAGTAAGGTCTTTGCATGAGCATGCAAGCGGCACAGGCTTGCAACATGTTGCAACACAGCCTCGCTCCACTGTCCACCTGGGTGGGTCAACTAAAAGTTCCAGGTTTCTGTGTTCCACTTTGCTTTGGCCGCCGGCTGCACCAGCAAACCAATTATCCAATCTGTCCGGCATGGATCTGCAATTTGAGGCAACATGCTCTGGCATCTGAGCTTTCAACTACCTTCTGCTCAGGGCAGCCGCTTCCCTACGGCATCGACTATCTGCAGGCACCATCCGTTCGTGAAGCATCCCGCACCAGAATCCTTGTAGAGCTGCAGTTATATTATATACACAGCAAAACATTCTGGCGCGGGTATCTCCGTGCACCTTGAACCTAAGAGACGCGCATGCGGCAACTGAAACTCACCGACGAGCTAAAGTGACGAACTCGCTCTCGTTGGTGCGGTCAAATATGTTTTCATTTGTGGTCATGGCAGAGCACGCCGACTGTTGATCTGTTTGCGCGAGCATTAGGAATTTGTAGTGTCTGACAAGTCCTTCGTGATGCCAGGGCATCCCCGAGAATAGGCCGGCCGCCATCACGGCGTCGGACATCTCAGTGTGTGCTTGAAAGGCAGTGTCAGGAGATGTCGGCTTGGACAACTGCGGTAGTGCCTGCATTCCTGTTGCAGTCAGCTTCTTGCTAAGGTGTGCGTTGGCGACAATGCGCCTCGGATACGAGGTCTTCGCCATTCGCCAGATGGGGCTGTGCGCAACCTCGAAGGACGCTTATGGTAGGCATGTAGGGGTGCAGGTCTCGAATTTCACGGGTCAACGAGGCCACAAGAAATGTCAGGAACACATGGCTGGTGGCAGCGGTTCGCTTACCTGATAGCAGCAGAACTCATACCGCTTGCTCTGCCTAGCTTTGACCTGATGCTCTGGCAGATAGACACGACCAAAGAGAGATGTCAAGCGCGGGTATTCACTGGATTCAGAACTTGGAATGTTGTTGGTCACTTTCCCGGATAGATCGAATCCTCGAATCTTTCCTCCCAATTGATTGCCTGACCCGCGTAGGCCCCATGCTGTAAACGCCACAGCTGCCTCATATTGCAGTATGGTACATACAATCATTCATGCGTTGCCTACAAAGCCCCATATCGTGACCCCTCGCTGCTCCCCTTTGTGAAATTGGGGTTACTTAAAAGGATATTTAGGGCTAAGTACGGCTACCTAAGAGTGAACCTGGGAGGATAGTATGGGCAGTGAACAGGGGAGCCCATGACACAAGCACTTACTTATTAGCTTTTAGTACATGTTACATATACAAAATCACATATGCTAGTGCCCCTAACTATTTTTTTGGTTATCCCCATACATATGCACATGTATATACATATATATGTATGTACACATACACACGTGCATGTGTATGTATGTCGTGACCTGCGGGTAGGATGCTCATCTCTACTTCCGGCCTTAGCCCAAGTTTGGAGACTTTGAGATTACCTTGGGAATTTATTTACGCTCACCCTGAACTTGAAATTGTGTATGGGTTTTGGGCTTAGGGTTCAGATGCTCGGTTTGGGGCTAGGGGTATATGCTTTTGGGTGGAGGGTGTATGGCCTTCAAAGAGAAACTTGAGATTCCAGCTGAATATGTGTTCTGCAAGATTTTGCAGGTGATGCTTGTACACTTGAACACGTCCTACAAAGCCAGTGTCCGACTAGTCTGCATTCCTTGCTTTTTCTTTGCTTTGATGACTCTTATCACTTGTTTGCTTACTATTCCCCTGCAGCTGCTGCATTGGACAAAAGTTATCAACTTGACATGTTTGTTTGAGTGGCTTTGAAACAATGAAGGTCCGTTGCCACCAAGGTTGCGCTTCTGGAAGCAGTGGGTCTAATTTTCGGGGTCCCCAGAACAGGAAGCCTTCTATCCGAGAGTAGTACTTACAGTACTGGCAGTCGGTGATTCCACTTCAGTTTCAGCAGATATGCTGTCAACCCTAAACCCTCAAAAGTAGTTTCCATGTTATTTTCCATTATCCCAATGTGACCCCTATATCACCCTTATATAACCCCTTGCCCGGTACTGTAGCTGCAGAATCAGTGGCAGTGTCAGGTTCGAAGGCTCCTCGACCTCCTGCGATCAGGGCAAGGGTGGAGCTCGAGACAACTCGGTGTACAGGCCAGAATGTTCAAAAGTGGGAGGGGGGGGGGGTGTGTGGGGGGAATATAGGGGTTATACAGGGAAGATATTATATTGAGACTATATAAGGTTATTTGGGGCATAAGGTTTACTGTTTTCGAGAACCTTAACCCCTGAACCTTACATCTCCTTCGGAGACTGGGAGCATTGGGGTCAGGGAGAAGAGCTGGGCGAGCAAAATGATCAAATTGAATTATTACCGATGTGTAATAATAATGGACTATCAAATGTAAACAAAAGTGGAAAATGCAATGGACAAAATGTTGCAATCTACGATCCAGTTTTTAGCTGAACCTGCGTGTGCGTAGCAAGCTGTCGTCATCAGTCCCAAGCAGTGGATGACACTTTGGATCCAGGGAGCTCAGTTGCGAGCAATCCGTAATCTTGGGCTTAAGCATCCGGGAGGGAAGATTCTGACCTTGAGCAACCCTAGAACTTAACCCGTTCACATGCCTGCTTCAGGTTTGCACGTCAAGGCATGATGACTCAGCTGCAGGGCTTGGTCGGTCACTCAGAGGGGCTTTCTTTCAAAAGCGTCTATCTGGTACAGACCTAGGGGGTAGTCGGTGAAGGAGCCTGGAACGCGGTTCCTGCAATGTTTACAGCTAGGTCAGCTGGGTTGCTCTGTGAAAGAGGAGACCCCGACTCGGGGAAGCTTCCGAGAAATCACCTACAAGAGCCATAGGCCGTTTGAAGTCTGAAACTTCGAGCAGCAAAGAATTGAATGCGAGCCGATGGCCCCGGTAAAGGAGAATCAAATTGAAACCAAATTTGATACTGAAATGGAAGCTGGGTGTATCACGTATTGGGGTAGCATTGGGGTTATATTGGGGTTATGTTGGGGTACTTTTGGGTTTATATTGGGGTTTAAAAAGAATTGGGGTTTTCCACACAAACCTTAGGTTTACGTCATGGCTGGGCGAGAGTCACAAGCTGGCTTTGGAGGTGATCAAGGTTGGCGCCTCAGAAAAGCTTTTTGGGGGTAAGTGGGGGTTTCCCAAAATTAGGGGTATTTTTTTTAGGGGTCCCAATATTCAGGATTATAGTATTTTGAGGTCTAAATCGGGGTCCCCCTTATTTTCGGAAACGGCCAAGTAGGGAATCAGGGAATATTTCATGTATGATATAGGCCTTCTATAAGGATTCTATTCCGTTATTCCTTACTAACTCCCAGTAAGAAGGATGATTTTTAATGCTCCATCTATTGCTGGATTGGGGCACCTATTTTTCGAGATGTGCAGCATGTAGAATGTACACATAACCTAGGACCTAAGTATCCAGAAAGGACACGTATGTGCATAGAAAGCTAACTTTGCTTTTGCTCCGTGTCCCTTAAGTTTTGGATGGTAGGGCATGCGCCTGCAGGCAGCGCATGGATCACGCAACTCAACCGGCACTGGGCTCAGCCTAGACTGTGCCAGGCTTACAAACACATCGGTGGAATATCATACGGAACTCACAGCGGAGGTGACCAGGTGTGCAGAGTAATTAGGAGCTAGGATCGGGTAATGTTAATCATGTAAGGTTTCGCACTTCAGCATGTCGAGCAGTGCTACATTTCCTTGTTCCATGGGAGTTGCTCAATCCCAAGAAGAATCCCCGAATATTTCTAGGAACCCACATGGTCCATAGCACATACATAGCACGAGTTTTTCAGATCTGAAAATTCAAGAGCAGGAGCAACTCCCGAGCTTCAAACTGCAGAGCCCTAGGCCCAGCGGCCTTGGCGTGAATCCGATGACGAAGGCCAGGGCAAGACGCGAGCTTGAACAGTCGTCTTGTTCGAGTCAGTCCTCACCACTCTGGAAGTTACGACAGCAACAGCTTTCAAGGGTGAGAGCTGCCTGCTTACGCTTCGCAACCCAAGTCTACCTCTTTCACTGCGACTTGCAGGTTTCTCAGCAATGTTCCTGGCTGATTTGGCAGTTTGTCTTCACTTCTTTTCAGATATGTGCAAGCCACGAGGGCAGCGGTGCATCTTCACAGGAAGTTTCCCAGCATTTTCAGTTGGGGTCCGTGTAATGAGGATCCTAGCCTCCGAGACACACCCAATTTGTCTCTCAAAGACTTTAAGTTTGTACCCTTAGTGTTTGTAACCCTAGGTGTTGGAACCCAGATACCCTTATTTAGGTCCATATTCCATGGTTTCGGGGCCCAAACCCAAGGGTACAAACCCTAAGTGTACAGAGGAAAACTCGCTGAGTCTCTGGCGGCCGACCTTGCAGGACGTCTACGTAGCAGACTCCGGGAACAACCGCATCCGCTTAATCTTCAGCCAGATCGGCCGCGGTCTCGATCCAACAAGACCTTGCGACAAGCATTCTTTTGCTAGGGAATGAATGATGGGGTTGGATCCCTTCACCAGTCCATTAAATCCCTTGCAATGTAGGGGCTAAGTTCCTCCTTAGCATTCCCTTCTCTTTGGCTACTAGGCATCAGGGAGGGTGGCATGCGGTCATTGCGTTGTTTGTGAGCAGCACAAACCCAAGCCTTCAAACCGAATCCCACAGCTCAAATGCCAGCGGGTCTACTAAAAGCAAAAATCGTTTTGGTACTGGTCAGTTTGGGAGCAAGTATTCCGACCAACCACCGACAGTCTTACACAGGCATGCTAGTGATTGCTGAAGCCTTCCCGGCAAATTCCCCAAAACTCAAGAAACAGCAAGAAACCCTGCACCTGGAACTGAAAGCCTCAGGCGTGCTGAGGCGTGCAAGGTATCCTGACACCTGAGCTTAGGTCCAAGCGTCCACCACGAAGGCTATTGCACGAACGGATTTCCCTGTGAGGCGCATGCAAGGGAGCAAATGAAAAAGTCTCGCAGGCTTTGGATTCCACAAAGCGTTGATTCCTAAGCCCAAAAAGATGTACGCGATAAACTGCGCAACAGGTAGCTTTGTTTGACAGAGTGAGGCTTCCAAGAACGCATATTATGGGGAAGCAGGGCCAACCAGTGCTGCCTGTGAAGGAAAATGCAAGTAGGCTGCACTTCACAAGCCAGATACCTTAAACACTGCTCCGCAGCCTGGGAGGTGAAGATCATGGGGAATGGCCTGCTGCCGGGCAACAAACTGGCAATCATACCGATGGAGCACAGCTGTGGGCAGGCAATGAATTGAATGCTTTTATGCCGTTTTGCAATGAAAAAGGAGCGCGTATACACTCATGTCGATTTTGTACCAGACCTTGGGCTAGCTGACTGTTTAGCCATTACCCTGGCAGCCTGGCGTCGCTTTCCAAGTGGGCCTGGAGAAGAACCCCACGGCAGAGATCCCCTCGCAGCCTGCCCAGTTGGCTTTGGGTCACCTACTAGATTGCGGGATTTCATGACAAACGCTGCATGACTGCCCCGTTTCTGCAGATCTAGTCCTCGACATAAACAAGGTGTAGTTTTCAAGATTTGGTATTGAAATGGATCCCCCGCAGACTCCGAAAGATAGGGACCCCTGGCAAGCGAGGACATTCTTTTGGCTTTGTGCAGCTCCCCAGGTCATCCTTCACGCAGAAGACCTACAACTTCGGGCCGCCTGAAGCCACTTGGAGCTTTGTGTGGAGCTGGAATGAAATTATTTTACATAGGGGATTATCTAGGGTTATATACGGGTTATATAGGGATAATGGAAAAGAAAATGGAAACTACTATTTAAGGGTTGAACTATTGGAATAGATAGGGTTGCTGAGGACTTTCTAGATCTTTCTAGCATTGTTGTTGTTGGGCTTTCTAGGACAGGGCCGTTTAAGCCTGCAGTTGCTGATGCTAATACGACCGCGAACCTCCCAAAAATCAGCAGCCCTTTCCAGGGAGCTACCATCCATGTCCTCTCATTACCAGGGGAGCGCTACATAGATACGAACTGTTTGGAGATGCCAGGCTCACCTGCATAATCCGCAAATGTGTTTGTTTGATCCTGATTGGAGGTGCCCCAAAAGGGGCTTGACACGCACCCAAGGAATTCGGAAACCTCAGACCCAACCTCAAGATCCCGAAGACCCGCGATCGTGAGAAATTCCCGTTCTACCGATCATCACCCCAATAATGGAGAATCAANNAATGGAAAATGACACGGGAACTGGGTTTACGCAGGGGTTTGCTATGAGAGGTTATGAGAGACAAAAGCTCAACATTCGCGGTCATCAGGTGTCCCGGACCGGTCAGTACAGGCTTTGCTTCTGCGTGAAGGACGCAGCGACGTGCTCAGTGGGTTCTTGACAATTAGTATAGGAGAGTTTTTCTGCTGAAAATGAGGGTCCCACCACATCACCCTCAACTATTGAAGCATCCTTGTTGTCCAAGATTTTTGGAACCGCCTTCTGTTCCATGTGAATCACAGTTTCGTCAGCAGCACCACGGTAGCTAGCGTGACTGTTTTGGCTGTTGTATCAGATGCATTTGCGTGGCTTATTTTCCAAAAATGATTCGTTTTACTACTGTTTGGGCGAGTGCTCTCACCTCATTAGCCAGTATCGTGAGAATTCTGATTAGACATGGCTCGGGACCAGGACAGATAGGTGGAAGAACCCCGAAAGGATCGCCGGGTTCTGGGCAGGGTTTTACATCTGCATAAGGTCATGGGAAGAGAGCAGGATTTTGTGTTGTCCATATAGTCCACACCGCTCAGCGAGGTTTACTAGAAAGCATGATTGTGCATTGTAAGGTCTCCTTTGAATCCCGTGCTAACCCTGTGAATCTTCACAAGCCCTAGGCCGTGGAATCAGGAGCCGATGTGGACTTTGACTTTCCTCAGGATAAGACAGCACTTACAGTATAGGAATCTGTGGCCACTAGATATCCTACACCACAAGGGGCATGTCAGCGCAATATGAAGAACTTCAGGATCTGAAAAATGATTGCCGAGGTGGTATTCGGGCAGATCACGCCCTGTGGCGCAGCAGAGTTCTTCATCCACGATGTTGGCGTTGCCGGGCACCCGGGTACTGCATGGGATGTAGGACTCTTAGTTGTGAAAACACGATTCCC
>CAJNIZ010043389.1:42515-56695 GCA_905231905.1 Symbiodinium pilosum
GCAAGACCGTTTTCGTGGCCGCCCACGGCAACTCCATCCGGGCCATCGTGAAGATGATCGAGGGCATCTCCGACGACGTCATTCCCGGCCTCGAGATCCCGACCGGCACGCCTCTCGTGTACGAGCTGGACGCGGACCTCAAGCCCATCGCCAGCCCGCTAGCCGTGGAGCCCCTCAAGTTCGGGCGCTACCTGGGTGATGCCGCATCTGGGCTTTGATTTTGCAACATCTTTTTGTTTTCTGACCGAAAGGATTATCCGACTATTGTTACCATAGGGTCTGGAATTAGGCATTTGATTCTTGCTTTGCACTGCTCTGCTCAGGAGAAGATCAAGGCCGCCGCCGAGGCAGTGAAGAACCAGACCAAGGTCGGCTGAAGCGCTGGGCTTTGGGTGAGCTAGTTTCCACAGCCCTTCCTGGACATTGTTTCAAGCCAATTCTGCATGGCCACCTCTTTTCCAAAAGGTCTGCAGGCTGCACACTGCACCGTCAGTAGCCAGCCTCTGGCCACAACTTTTGTGCGGCAGCTGTGCGACTCTGTGACGAAAAAAGTCCTGCAACTGCAAGGACTTGGCCTCAGTACCTGGATGCCAGGGCGACATGACAAAAATGAAGCGAGAGTAGCAAGCTTTGTCCTGGGATGATCGTTCTTCATCCCTGTGTGCACGCATGTATTTACTTATTGTAGGGCATCGATCTCAGAACCCCTCAAACCAAGATTCTCTCAGAACCAGTCTAGGTGGTGGCGCTTTTTCTTTTGCCCCATTACCTGACATGCTCATAAGCGTGAGGAGGTTTGCATGACAGTTTTTGCTACAGCTGCTCAAGCGCGACCTGTTCCTTTATCTTAGCGCCTTATCCAGCCATGCTTGCAACAGCCTTGGTGGTGAGCTTGAAACTCCACAGCGGACAAGCAGAATGTTTTGTTTTGTTTAATCCAAAACCCACATAGCAAAACTACACTCGCGCTTCACTCTGAACTGTTTGCAACAAATTTCTACTGCACATGGAGACAGAAAAGGAAAGCTGTCTCCAAGATCGTCATTATTTGTGCAGGTGGGGCTTACCTGGAAAAGGCTGGAGTGCTTCACAAAGAGATGCGCAAAGGCGTGTCAGAAGCCTTCGCAACCGACCTCGGCAGTACAGCGTTTGCTTTTTTCTTTTATGGCCTGGAGAAAAATGCATGAACCATTTTTGAATCACTGTAGACGTACACGGGAGGCTACCAAAAGTCCGGGCCAGCATAACCTGCAAACACCGAAACCAGCCATACAAAGCTAGCCTCGACTTCCGAAACCATCCACACCCTCAGCCTTTAACCCTCTGGGATCATGTACCTGTGTTGAGCGAGTTCTTCGACAATGGCCCTGTAGAATCCTCACTTCATTACGGGACCCACGCACTTCCTGCGCAAACCCCACACAATCCTGGAATCCCTGAGAAACCGCTAAGTTGTAATGCAAGGGTACCCAACAATAATGACTCCCAAAGACCTTCCCAAAGTTGTCTACCCTGAGCACGCCGCATATCGAGTACCCTACCGCAGGACAAAATTGCACATACTCCCTTTGAAGGGACCTCAGAGATCCCCCCTAAACCCTAAGGCCCTAAACCCCAAATGGGAGTTTCCCAAAATTAGGGGTACCTTTTTGGGGGTCCCTATAATAAGGACTATAGTATTTGGGGGTCTATATTGGGGTCCCCTTATTTTGGGAAACTACCAAATCCCGTGAAATCCTTCAAGGGAACTTCAGAGTGGGTCTTTAGGTAAAGCTCCTTTTGCCATGTCTACTCTTCACTCGGATCATTCCCACGATGTCCCTCGGAAAGGTATTGAGTAAGGTTTTATCATCTAGGCTTGTAGGGTCTTGGGGTTCAGGAGGGCTTTAGTGGTTTCAGGGTTTGGGGCTTCAGGCTTTCAGGCATCAGGGCAAGTGCTTTTCGAGCCGGGGGCTGAGGGTTCGGCACTTCGCGGCTTTGTAGTTCAGGGTTTTCAAGGTGTTTAGGGTTTTTAGAGCGTTTAGGGTTTTTGGGGCTGAGGGCTTACCGGCCGGGAAGGATCATTTTGGACTCTCAGCCTTGTCGCATCCTCAGGTTCATGCTGGAACAGGGAGGGGCTGATGATTGTCGTTAGTAACCTAATATCCTAACAAGTCAGACAGCGAAATGAGCCAATACTGGGCCAAACTGCGTTCAGTTTAGATAACCTAAGCCCGAGAGCCTAACCTAAAACCCAGACCTTCAGACAGGTCAGCCAGACGGATGAGGTCGGTAAAAACATGAAGCTACGGGCACAACACCATGTATCAAGCACACACACACACAAACACCCTAAGTCCTAAACCCACACATCGAGAAGTGTACCAAGGCAAAACCCTAAGCCTAAGCCCTAAACCCCGAACCCTAAACCCTAGATCTTGATCCCCAAACTCTGAACCAGTGGCCGAGGTCTTTGGAGACTTTGCCAAAGCTTGGTTGGTTGGCCATGGCTAATCTTTTGTATGTGTCGCTCGGGCTTCTTGGACGATGCTTAAATTGTGATTTGGGAGCACGGAAAATAAAGTGGAAACTACTATTTAGGATTTAAGGTTTAGGGTTTCCTGTGCCAGTTGGGTTTCGAGTCAGACTGCCTCTTACTGGTACGACTGTCTTGGAGTAGAAGGAAAGAGACCTGGCTTTGGAAACTGCCCCGTTATTACTTGTGGAAGTCAGGATGTTGGAAATTACCAAGCACGATCATTACGGAGCCTGTTTTAAGTATGCATAGGACTAAGGCCGGGCCCAGCACGGGTTTAGGGCTTCTCGGTCTGGGAGTAGCGCTCAGTGCTGATCTGCCTTCGGGCCTCTCATCCAGGCGTGGACCTCAGCAAGCCTGCAGCAAAAGGGCTTAGATTTCAGAATGCGCTCCTGAATGTTTAACACCGCTTTCGGAAAGTCTTGCTTTGCAAAAAGGCACCCTCCCCCCCCTAAATGAACATGAACCTCACATGATTCCCCTTCAAGTTCCCTGTTTGCATGCGGGTGGTTCCCAAAGTTAGGGTCCCATTTTGGTACCCCTAGATATTAGGTGCCGTAATATAATCCATAACCAGATTTGGGCCCATAATTTTGAGAACAACCCATGTGGGCGGTAAGGCTATGTATTGGTTACCTGGCCGTTTTGCTGACAAACCCTCCTCGCAGCATGCGACGAATATTGATGGACGCCTGGCCATCCCTCTTTAAGGTCTAGGGCTTAGGGCCAAACCCCAAGGGCTTAGGGTTTTGGATTTAGGGTTCAGGGCTTCTGGTTTTAGGGTTTTCGGGTTGAGGGGGTAAATATGCTTCGAGATTGAACGTTCGGCTGGGATTTGAATATGGAATAAAAGTACATACTCCCAATAGAGCACGTACTAGTGAATATTTGGGGGGAGTGAGTATGGCTACTAGTGGAACAGTCCTGTTTACCCAGCACAGTCTCCAGAGGCCTGGATGCAAAAGGTGGTGAAGTTATCAGATGGCGGTGTGTACTTGGAGAGGCATGGGGACTTAGGACCAGGATGGACCAGGAATGTAACTGGAGTTAGTATATAGTTCATGGGGGGCCATAAGCCGTATGATATTTGTAGTTATCCCTTGTCTTATACCATTTACTGACTCCTACTAACTCCCATGTTTCACAGGGGCTAAAAGTGTACTTACTAAGTCGCTCTGGCATCTCACACGAGCTACTGTCAGGGTGAGTGTTATCAAACAAAGGACTATTAAGGGTTTATGGGTTAGGGTCTAGGGATAAAGGATTATGGTCTTTGGGCGTCTACATGGGACTGTTGGAATGGAGAATCAGATGGCAAAGAAAATGGGAAATGTTATGGAATTTACATGGTTTATGACATGTTTTTGAGCTAAGCAAGAGTGAAGCTAGCGCTTCCAGAAAGGGGTCTAAGGTTTAAGGTTCAGGCTTGGTCATAAGAATTGCGCAGACGCCGATATGACAAAATTGGTATGAACTAGCTGAGGCGACGCCAGCTATCGGACATGCGAACTCTATACCTTTTATGCTGGTCTCTCTGGTGATGACGGAGGACCCTGCCTTCCAACCAGGAGACAGTACCACAGCACAAGGACCTGGGGTGCTGTGAGTGTTCCGGAGGGCTTCCATAAGGAGGGGCAGGAAAAATGCGTACGAATTATTAGTCATAAGTAGCTATATAGGGATTATTTTAATTCCAGCGATCCGCTCATTCGCTCCTCAGGCACGAGGAAAGAGAGATGTGCAAGCCAAAATCGGCACTTGAGGGTCTGATACGCAACTTCTAAACAGGAGTAGGCTTGAAAATGTTCTGAATTCTTATTGCCATATCCGTTTGTACTCTCTATAAAGCAATTGAAAAAACAATAGGGCTCCCAAAGCTACCCTAGTAAAGTGGTGAAACAAAACCTGACACACGCAACTGCCCTGACAACTTTTCAACGGCTTTGTCAATGCTTCATCCCCCACTGGTCCTCTCATGTGTTCAGTTTCGGGCCCTCACAGAACCGCAAAAGCGTTGAATTGGCACTGCACCATGAAGGCAGAACAACGTTGGTCCTCAATGACGGAAGAAGAGATTTCTTCCTTCATCATATGCATGTTCATAATGTCAATGATGGACTTTCTCTCGTATGTTTCAGGGTCATAAAGCATAGAGATCAGAGAGCGTTGCCGCAATCTGAACTGGCCAATTTGTAGCAAGCGCGAGGCGTCGTTGCATGCAACTATAGACTGCCCTAGGCTCCTGAGCCATTGCCCCTTTCCCGAGAGTAACATGGAACTCCAGGAAGGGACCCGTAAAGATTGCGACATGGGGTTTCATGTTTGTTCGGTGAGGGCATAAACCCTGAACCCTATACATCAGTACATGGAATGCTGACGCATATCTCCTAATAGACCCCCCCCTTTCGTGCGTATCACGCTTACGAATGAGGGTTCCCCATTCCCGGTAGGCCCCATAAACCCTAAATTGTCTAACTGCCAAGTGGAGAGGCTACGTCGGCTTATACTTGGTCATGCACAGCATCACCTTGTGGGGTGTTGGAATGAATGTCATCAAGAAGCTATGGCTCCAATTATAAGGTTTAGGGTTTAGGGCTTTGGTTCCTTACACCCTAGACCCTAAACATTGGGTTTGGGACGGCCAAGGGCTTAGTATTAGGATGGATGAGGGCTTAAGGGAGGCAAGGTGTAGGTTGTCCAGGGAGATCTTTTTGGTGGGCATTTCCTCTCATAGAATAAGCCTCAGTTACATAGTTCAAATTTTAGTTTTCCAGTCTCGCCATACAGTATATGTCGCCTTGTATAAGCCTTATGTACGGGTACCCACCGGGTAATTTCACGCATGGGATTTTTCTGAAGTCTTAGGCTTGGTGAGGTCTAGCTCCTTGTGCTTTGCATCCTGCTTGTTTCGGCTAGCTCGGCTAGTGCCCATCTATCCTTCCTGCCGTAGCTTGTCGCGTGGAAAGATTAAAGAGGCGTGACAAACCAACATGAATCAGGTTTTGTGATGAACGCTGTGAGACGCATGCAGCTTGCGAACATTCTGACTAGATCTTGACGTTGAGTAGCCTAACATCCTGCAGTGGCATGGGCAAACTGCGCGGTGCGCATGTCAAGAGAACAGGAGAGAACAGGAGACTACTAGTTTCAAGACAGCCCATGGGTCCCAAAGCACCAAGCCCCAAATACTGAATCAGGGAGTCTTGTCCCCTGCAGCCCATAACCATGTTTCCTAGACCCTAAACCAAAAAGTCTCAAGCCCCAACCCCTAAACCCCAATCCTGAGTCTCAAAGCCAGGCATCGGCTGCAAACTAGTAGGTTGCTGTTAAGAAACGTAGATGAAACTAGTTACTATAGCAAGGAGACCCTAGTATTTACTGTACCCACATTATGGTAACTTAATTTAAGTTCCTAAACCCTAAAACCCTGAAACCCTGAATCCTAAACCCTATATACCCAATGTGGTTGCTTATATTAATTTAAGTTCCTTAAGAGTTACCCAAGCTAAGGAAGGAGAAGGAAGACGAGCCCGCTCTCACGGCTCATGGGCACCTTGGGCTGTCCTTGTGGGGCGAATTGGGGGCTTAGGATTTCGGGTTTGGGTTTAGCGTTTAGGACTTACTGTTTGAAGTTTTGGGTTTAGGGTTTACGGTTTAACGGTTATGATTCATGCGTAGGATTCGTTGGTTTCAATTTCAGGTTGTTGGGATACGAGTTTTGGGGCATTAGGGCCTCTAGCATCCGGGGATTAGAATTTTAGGCTTAACGCTCCTTGTTGTGATGCTGGGTCTTTGGTGGTGGGTCTTTAGGTTTGGGGGTCCAGGGGTGTCTGTGTCTGGGGATTGGGGTGCTTTATGCGTGTGCGGAGGCTAAATGGGGAACCTTGTGGAACATTCCCATTGCTGCGGATACCTTAGCTGGACCCCCCGCCCTGTGCCTATAACGGATAACAAGGATTATATTCGGGTCCTCTTATATTCCCATTACACCACTATTACAGGGTGGGGGTTCCTCCTAACGGATAGATACCCTACAATATCTGGCCTGAGTTTGGGCAACCATCCAAATCCCAAATTGGGGACCAGTATTGCAGCGCATGGTCCTTCCCTTCCAATCTTTCAGCTTCCCGTTGTGGTCATGGTCCAAGGACTCCCAATAGTCAAGCAGAGGACAGCCGCTTTTCTGCAGCTCAGCTCGGCCCCCCCCCCATGTTTAAGTCAAAGGTTTGGATAATGTTGGGCCCAGGGAGCCCAATACCCCTTAAGTACGTTAGCAGTAAACCCTACGCCCAACCCTCGTGATTTACTGACCCAAGGCCAAAGGCCGCAAACGCTGGGCCGTGCTGCAGGGTTGGGCCTCGGATCGGGACACAGTGGTGGAGCCATGAGCGTCAGCGAGGCCAAGAAATCTTCTCTGAAGTCCTGCGGGGACGTCATAAAACAAGCTATAGTCTAAACTCCTTAAGAGGGGTTATGTGGGGGATTATATAGGGGACTACTATAGGGGTGATAAAGGGGGATACTAGGAGTTTAAACTATAGCTCAAATGGCTAAACAAACTCAGCACTACGAGTCATTGCGCCAGTTTTAGTACTGTTAAACCCTAAACCCTAAAAGACCCCCTTTAGCGGCAGGCGCGTGAAGAGCAGTGGTCGCATTCGATTTCTGGCTTAGAGCTTGGGTCGCCGGTCACTTCCAGCGGACCGAACACGAAAGGCCAGAATTACAAAGTTCCTATAAATGGATTTAGGGAATTAGGGTTTAGGGTTTAGGGATTTTCTAAGGGTATATGGGGACGTATAGGGAGACATACCATTCGGGGTTGAGGGTTGTATGGTGGGGATGTACCCGCCACTAAACTAATATGAAACCCCAAACAGGCCCTCCTGAAAAGGACAGTAGTCTATGTAGGGCCCATGTCAGGTTCCACGTTAGTTTTGGGGTAGGGCGCTGGTGCTTGGTTTAGGGGGTTGGGAAGCAAGATAGTCCCCCTTAAGTAGATAGACTATGGCTTTGGGTATGTTATAATAAGATTCCATATAACCCATATTCTATCTACTTAAGGGGGATTATATATGTAGGGGTCCACCCCCCTCACTCCCCCATTGAAAGCCAGAAAGACGACTGAAGCTTTAGGATGGGTTTGTGGCGCACCTTTTATGGCTAGGGGTTTGGATCAAGTGTTGGATTTAGGGTCCAGGAACTGGGCTCTAGACTAGGCTCGGGATTTAGGATTTTAGGGTTTGAGGTTGAGGATTGAGGATTTGGGATTAGAGTAGGGTTTTGGGGGATATGCTGCGAGACTTTACATGAACCAACCCCCAAACTAACATGGAGCCTTAGTTCTCCCATTCAACATAGGCAACGCTTCCATGCAACGCTTCCATGTCAGCTTGGGGGAGGGTGGGCCTTGCAAGTGCTATTTTTTAAGTGGACCCCCCACCCGTGTATGATAGTAACTACAAGGGATGATAGGGATGATGTTAGGGTCCTATTATATTCCCAGTATACCACTATTACAGGGTGGGGTCCTCATAAGCTACTTTACAGGCCAACAGGCGATCTGCGACCCCAAATCTTTGCGGCGCTTCGTTCCGAGTCTTGGTCGCCAAGGATTGCACCTGTTCCTGGCAGAGTTGCTGTAGTGGTAGTGATAACAGTTGTTATTGATAGGATGCGGCCGTGGAAGGGCCGGTGGGGTTTTGGGGGTGGGGGGGGATGAGAACGTACGTTCTTTGGTTGCATCCACAGCAACTGCAAGCTTCCTGTAAGAGTCCCGTAGATGCATGCGGCTTTGGGGATGGATGCTGCGTTTGACATGTTTTGAGGAAGCGGCGCATTATTGCACCTTTGTTCCTGTTTTTGTAGACGACCGTGTATGATCCATGTTGTGCGTTTCGCTGCGGTGTTAGCGCAATTTAAGATGATTTTGTGTCGCTGTGCAAACGGGTTTGGAAAATGCCCTTTGAGCAGATTTTATGGGAAGTATCTGGCGCTCAAGGCTTCAAGGTTATGCTTTCGGGAATGCTTCGCAGAAAAGTATTGGGGTTCTCAACTGATCCACCGGATGTTGCGCAGTGGCATGATCCCCCCCCTGCATGCTCCATCATGCTCAAAGTAAGCGTAGTTGATAGCTCCTTTTTGTCGGCACGGTTCGCACGCGCGGCCGTGGAGCAAAAGCGAACTAAAGCAAGCGACTTGAAATGCGCGAAAAACACAGGAAGGCGCACAATTTTCCGCATCAATGCGCGACGAAACAAAATCACATTAAAATGTGCGAAGCATGTTCTCTCTTTTTTAAATCCTGTTTTTGACAGCAAATATTCCTCCGAAATCGCGCTTGGCCCACAGCGAAGCGCGCGAAATGGATCATATGTGCTGGTCTATTCAAATAAAAAGGTGTCAACAATTTGCCGCTTTTTGGACATCAAAAATGTCGATGTGCAAAAGCTAGTGCGTTTTGGCGCATGGCAAAAGTGTGCCTTGTTATTGCTCTAGCAGAAACAGTTGCAGCAGTGGCAGAACTAGCACAGTGGTGGTGGCGCCAGTACTAAGACGAGAAGTGCTACCAGCAGCCAATGTCCAGTAAGAGACGTACGTGTGTATTTGTAAAACTGGGGCTTCTCCCACAGGTGCCCCAAACATCCTACAACCCTCATCTTTGAGAACCGAAAAGGTACCCCAATGCGGGAAATTTCAGGGCACAGAGGAACCATGAGAATCTCAACAGCAACACCCCTGCGTACAACTGTTCTTCTCATAGGTTGGTTGCTGCATACTGCCCCACCCAATAGTGCTTGAATAAGATTCATTAGATAACGGCATCATTCCCTGTATTGTAGATTGTTCCCGGGTGCGGGCAGTACCCAACCTAAAACCTACAAGCAGCTGTTGCAAGATTGCCTCGGCAAAATCCGAAGCCCAAAGCCGCGATACAGGTTTGGGCCCCCTTGAGGGTTGAGAATTTAGGGCGATCAACTGTGGAGAGCAGTTATTGTTGTTGTGCGGCCCACCATAGGGCGTGCTTAAAGTTGCGGCCCGCGGAGCCCCCCATCTCAGAAAACACTTCTTAATGAGACTGACTTTTTCCTGATGAGCTACCAGACCTGCCCCCAACCTTGAAGCACTTCTCTGGAGTAGATCTTATCAGACTTAACCTACAAAAGATTGCTGGGGTCCTAGAAAATGTTTCATACGGTCCAAACTACTAAGTGACACGTCAACAGTGAAAACCCAAACTGTAGCATTGTACTTCAGCATTATTACTTAAGTTATATAGCCAGGTTATAACCTGCATCCCCTGACAGTTATACTACTGTAGATAACACTAGTGTGTCGCAATATGCTGCTAGCACCTACTTAGCCAAGACGCTACACCCCCCCCTTGTCCATTTCAGTTTCCATTGTCCCGTTTGGTTCTCCATTCATACCCTAAACTCTATATATCCATTCCCATATACAAGGACCATATGATTGGTCGACCTCGACCTAGAAGCCCAAAGAAAGGAAATGGGTCAATCGGCCCATGGCTACGGCCATCCTCTCTGCTCTTCTTGGACTGATCCCAGGGCTTCATGGAGTCCTTGTGCCACTTGGGTCATACTCTAGACTCCTTAAAGGGGGTTATGTAAGGGATCATAATCTAGACTCCTTAAAGGGGGTTATATAAGGGATCATAATCGAACCAAAAAGGTTGGATCTAAGTTTGGAAGTAAGGGCCCGGTCTTTTGGCCGTCAGGGGGATTCTAGGGGCCAACAAGGATAGTAATAAGGCATGAGTCAAGATCCGCACTAGGGGCGTACGGTTGTAGTTGTAACCTTGATAGAAGGGGTTTCTGGGAAGCTCAAATTGGAGGACTCTTATGGATGCTAGGGGTAGAACAGGATTGCGCGTGGATTGCAGGGTGCCGCCCTGGGTATTGTGGTTACAGCAAACAAAAATGGAACATCAAAATGCAATGATGCATGCTTCTACTTCCTCCTTGCAAGACAGCCAAAGAGTTTTAACACGGAAATACAATGATTCATGCTTCTATTTCCTCTTCGCAAGTCTTGCTTGGGGTAGAGGGCACGGATGTCTTCCAATCTTCTGGCATTTAGGGTCGTGGGAAGGATTCCAGTCGAGAGTCGAGGGAGTTGGGGTCATAAAAAGGCCGAAGTGCCCGTGTGGTTTTGGGAACAGGGTTTCGAGGAGGTTGGGGAACAGGAATTCCGATTGGGAACTATTCCAACTCTGGATATGTAGGCAATGGTATCTGGCCTTGTTGCAGCAATTCCTCTGCCCTCTGCCTGGAAGGGCGTGCGTGGTGCTCATGCCTAAAACCCGTGAGTTTTTGCTTGTTGGATCAACATTAACATGAGGGTAGCAGGGTTTTGAGTTAGTTTGCGGGGGGTTAATGTAGTTGCGGGGGGCTTGACCCTGAATCCTGACCAATCCGGCTTGGGTTTGAACCTCCCACAAGAACTTGAGGCCAGATTCGGGGCCGCTAAACTTCCTTTTTGGAGCCATGAGACTCTGGCAGACTTTGGTGCTCTTAGGGTTTGGGTGTAAAGTTTAGGTTCGTGGGGGGTAGGGTCTGGGGTGTTGGAGTTTGCAGTTTTGGGGGTTTGGGGTTTTGGGTTTAGGGTCTGGGGTCTTGGGGTTCTAGCTTGGGGCTTAGGGTTGTGGCTTACAACCCTGGGCTAGTCCATTTGAATGTCGGTGTTGAGGCCTGAGTGTTTCTTGCAAAAGCCGAGGGCAACCCTAAACCCCGGTTAATGGCTTAGGGTTTATAGTTCCCCTTAAGTAGATAGAATATGGCTTTAGGCATATTATAGTAAGATCTTCATATACTATAAACTTTCAAGCATCCTGGGTGCTTGCGTGAAAGTTTTGACGTTTCACATCCTGGCACCTAGGATTGGCCGCAGCCCTCAGAGTATGTAAAATGATGGCCTTCGGGGCTGTTTCTAGGGGGTTGGGGCCTTTGATGTTACCTCCGCAAAAGGCGTAAGTAAAGAGCAAGCCCCGGCGCCTTTGGACTCCTCCAAGCTAGCATGTTGACTGACCCTTGGTCGCTATGCTGTCCTTTTGAAAGTGGCCTGTGAGGTTAGTCTGGGGAGTATAAGAGCTTCAGAGCGGAGGGCGTTAGGCACTGTTGGACCTAAACAGATAGAATCTTTAGGGATTATATTACAGAGGTTAGACATGGATTGCTTAGGAGTTATATATACAAGGTTTAGGAAGTTGAGCTTTTTGACAAGTTGTCGCTGTATTCCGGCTTCTGTCTCCAGGCAGGCACGCCCTCGAGCTCCAAAATGATTTAAACATGAACCCCAGCCCTTACCCCCAAAACCCCAGGAGCAGTTTGGGATCGGCGGGCCCGGCGATTAGTCTGCTGGCTGTCGGCGCCAATTTCGTAGCGGATGGACTCCTGGCTTCTTATTTGGTTCAGCGCAAACAGCTTAATGATTTATGGCTTGAAGCGCTCTTATGTAATAGCTGACTTTTTTTTTCCTTTCCACCATTGCCTGCTGAGAACCAGTAAGTTTAGGGTGTAGGGGTTTAGGATTTAGGATTTGGGATTTAGGATACCAGCAACTTTCTGAGGATTTCCCCGCCCGTCCTTGATTGGCTATGTACCATTGGTTGCCCTCATTGTGGGCCGACTTCTGATTCTTCCTGCTTGCTGCATTGCTCTTTGGGTACCTGGGTCATTGTTGAAACCTTTTTGTAGTTCTCATATATATATATGAAATCACAAAAGCATGTTGAAATCGCATTGTTAAGCATATCCCAATGTGGAGCCAGGTAACTCTCAGGCACTACACAACTTTCTTCCCAGCTGATCCAGCACTGATGCTGGTGATGTGCATTGAGTGCTGCACACCCACAGCTTACAACCTGGTGACCGTCTGCATTCTGAATGGCGTCGGTGCCAAGGAGTTGACGGCCGGACTGTTTTACCAAAATCTGGTGGCAATTTTTGCCCTCACTGCATGGACCACCGTAATTATGTCTTTCGTCATCTAGTTGGGTGGCTGCTAAAGTTTGCGTAGGCATAGGTCTTGGCCATCCCGTGCCATCAACAATTCGACAGTGTACAGATGCGCAAGGCTGACTACGTACAGACATGTGGTGAAATAAACGCATGCCGTTGGTGCAGACGAGCGGCATCCTGTGTACAGAAGCTGTGGACAGACAGATCCACGGACTTAAGCTTTACAGCTGCCATGAGCAGAAGGACTTCAGCCTTTCAGTAAGGCTTGGCAAGACGCAGCTTCGCATCAGCCCATGAACGAAGGCTTGCTTTGCTTCGTCCTGGCGTCTGGGAAAGTATGCGAAAATTTTCCTGAAGGAATTCTTCTTGTGCGGTCCATGACCCGTAGACTCCCAGATGTCAAAGCCTCGAGCCCAAGATTGGACAATTTCCATCCGAATCCTGGCCTAGGAAGGCAACTGCTACCCAAAAGTATCCTTTTCAGGTCCACCGTGTTGCTAGTGTTGATCTATCCGGGGGGCATACGAAAATAAGCTGGCTTGATCTCCAAGTAATTGAAGGCTGAGCGACACATTGCAAAGATGGGCCCTGCCATTTCAAGCATGCATGCGGGCGCTGCTATGCATCTTGTTCTCCGAGTCAAGAAGATGGATAGGCGCCAAGTCGGATGTATGCTTAGCGGCTTAGCGACCAAAAACAAGGACTGCAATTCTAGAGTACTATTTGTTTGGCATGCAGTTCAACCCTCCCTCCTTTGAGCAAACAGCCCTAAGCCCTAAGCGCTAAGCAACCCCGTTGCGCATCTTCGACGGCGTGGCCTGCGGTTTGGGGGTTTGATGCCATCGGAGAAATTATACTTGTGCTCGTTGTTGCTTGGGGCCTCTGCGTTTCTCGGGCGTTTGTATGGCGGATCAAGAGACGGAATTCGATAATATATATTATTCTTATATCTCTCTGTCGAAGATCTTGAATTCCTGAGATAATCAGAGAAATCTCTTGGAAATTCGTAATATCTTTTATCAAACGCTATAGATAAGGAAAAAAAGGTCAGAGATTTGAGATATCATTTTTAAATTGAGATGCAGAGAATAGGTGTATATATATATATAGTTATCTTTATATATTATGAATATTATATATATATATGAAAAAAGATGTGCTTCTAATCTTTATATAGATTTTTTTTAGAAATTGGAGAGGAGGAATATATTGAATATTATATATCATTTTATTAAATGCTATTGATAGATTCAATTCGTGATTCTTACATACGGAATAGGATTTTCTTTTTTTCTTTTCATAATAAAGACGAAAAAGAGAGAAAATTGATTTGAGGCAAAATCTTCATTTATACTATGCCTAAAAAAGAATGATTGTTTCGATCGACTTTTTATTCTTACGAAAAGTATAGAATTTTCTTTCTCTAAAATTATAAGAGACATATATTTAATTTGAAAAAGATAGAAGCTCTAATTCTTTATAGGTAATTTTTTTTCCATCGTAAAGAAATTCAATAGGAGCAACTGTCAATACTCGTTTATAAGGAATTTAGTAGCCGCTGGACATGGAAGGCCAAAACCCTGTCAAGCGACGGGAACATTAAGAAGCGACACCCCCAATAGATGAGCCAAAGAGGGCCTCATGCCATGCTGAGTAAAGTCATGACCATTTCTCTCATTTCATAT
>CAJNIZ010043390.1:8979-38932 GCA_905231905.1 Symbiodinium pilosum
TCGTCGTCGTCGTTCTTGCGGTGGTGATGGTGATGGTGATGGTGATGGTGATGGTGCTGGTGCTGGTGCTGGTGCTGGTGCTGGTGCTGGTGCTGGTGCTGGTGCTGGTGCTGGTGGCGGCGGCGGCGGTGGGGGCGTGGGCGGGGGCGGGGGCGGGGGCGTTGGCGGTGGCGGTGGTGGTGGTGGTGGTGGTGGTGGTGGTGGTGGTGACGGTTGCTGCTGTTGCCTGCGGTTGCTGCTGTTGCTGTTGCTGTTGCCGTTGCCGTTGCTGTTGTGGCTGTTGTTGCTGGTGTTGCTGGTGTTGCTGCTGTTGCTGTTGTTGCTGGTGTTGCTGCTGTTGCTGTTGTCGTTGGTGTTGTTGCTGTTGCTGCTGTTTTTGCTGTTGTGGTGTTCGCTGTCTTTGTCTGCGTTGTTGGCACTCTCGTTGTCGCGGTCGCGCTCGTTCGCGCGGACGTTGTTTTTGCAGCTCTTGCGTTTGTGTGTTTGTTTGTCTAGTTGTTTATTCTTTTTTGCTGTTTGTTTGATTGTTTGCCTGCTTGCTTGCTTCCTTGCTGCTGCTGCTGATGATGCTGATGATGATGATGATGATGATGATATTCTTCCTTCGCCGCAGAGAGAGTCCTGCGTTGCGGTGTTGTCCTCATGATTTTCATGAGGGAACCCCAAGGTTTTCTTGGGCGGTAAAAATAGGCGACTCTGGCCCGACAGGCCCCATGAGCGAGTCACCCGTCGCAATCATGATTTGAGCTTCCTGAGAATGAACACAAATGTATGACACTCAGACATGGAAACATGCATCTAGGTTGTAAGCTCAATCATCATGATTGGGTTGAGCGCTGAAGCAAGCCGGAAATGTTACGGCTGTGAGCTACGTTCATGAGCTCTTCGTAGCAAAAAAGAGGTAGGCGTTACTTAGAACCTGATTGTGATCCCGGGGTTTAAGTTTAGTTGCTTTCTTGCCATCATCAGTGTGGTAGGCTGGAACACCTTCCTCGAAGAGGACAGCACGGTGGTGACCTTGCAAAATAGTATCTCCTATGTGGTATACAATGGCTGTGACGTTTTACAGGGAGTGGCCAATGTCTATACCTTCATTGGAAAAATACGGCACTGCAAGAAACCAAGGAGGGCCAATCTTGCCAGAGCGTTTGACACCTTGATCATTAGAGCGGGCGATTTGCAAGGCCAGCATGCCGGGCAGGCTGCTCAACGCATGAAGGTTGGCCTGAGCTCCCCAAGTGTCTATGAGGCTTTGAATGCTATGCTCTTCCTCTGGGCGCAGAGCTGCAGACAAAGGCAAAGGCCATGTGGTTCCACATCGTCCGCCTGCACCGGAGAATCCCCTAATTGGACTCTTGACTCCCACCTACCTACCTTGTCGGCTTGAGAGACTCCAGGCATTAGGAACTGCAAAAACTCCGACACGCCATGCTGTCGACCTGGGTTGGGCCAGAGACTAGTGATGGATTGCCACTGCATGGTGCGCCACAGCAGCACTGGCCGTGTCTGAGTTGAAAGCCAGCCGATGAATCTTATGAAAGCCCTCGACTAGGGCTGTGCGATGAGACTCCTGGAGATGCGAGATGGTCCACATCACTGCGAGTACACTTGCATTAGCATAGCAATAGTTACTGGTGTTGCTGAGCTGCAGGTTCCTAAGCTGCTGCCGTCCTTCAGGAAGTAGAGAACTTACAAGTCTTGGAGCAGACGGTCGACCGTGTTCGCCAGAGGCGACCTGCCGAGCTTGGCTGGCCTCATGGTTGCTGATATGAGATGGGTGCACGAGTTTCTGCTGATCTTGCTGAGCAGGTAGAAGGCCTGTTGCGACTCCTGCGAGCGGTTTTGGATCTCGAGCGTGAACGCGACGATTTCGGAGGTCATCTCCGCTGTGAGCTTTCGTAGAGCGTGAAAGCGGGAGATTACGTGTGGATGGACCGCTAGTAGCTTCAGAGAGGTGAGCGACTCTGTCACCTCTGTGAACGACAGGTGCGGCTGATCCGAAGCCACGTATTCCTTTTTGTCCGCCTCCCATTGCAGATAAGGGAACGCTCCGTTCACCACCAATCCTCTCTTTTCGGCAGCCTCTCTCAGCGTCGGGTCGGTTTCGAGTTGCTTGACCCGATTCATCATCGCATCCAGCATCGAGCCTAGCAGCACCACTCTCAAAGGCTGTCTCACCTGGCTGGGAGACTTCTCTTTTTGCTCCCGCCAGTGTTTGCCTACCAAATAGAGTGCCTGCACTATGCTCCAGTCTTCCGAAGCTGGCTTGCCCTGCTCTCGATTTTTGAGGAACACGATTACCTGCGTGTCCTGTTGGAGAGCCGAGAGACTGTCCTCCTGACGTATCAGAAGGCGCCCCATAGCTCGGACTATGTTTTTCAGGTCGTCCGAAGAATGCGAGGAGCCCTGATTGCGCCTTTCTCCCCACCATTGCTGTTGCTGCTTCTGTCTCCTTTCCTGATTGTAGCCTTGTCCCGATGCCTTGCCCGGTCCCTTCGGCCATTTCGTCCTCTGGGATGTCGCAGCTGCTTGATCGCTCTGATCCTCCTTGCGCTTCTGAGTGCCGTCCACCGACATGGAGGGGTCCAGTGCTGTGTCCGCCTTCGGAACTGTCGTGGAGGCTTTCGATTCCGGTTGGCTTGGAAGGCCCGGTATGAAGCCTGCGAAGGCGTTGAGCTCCTGGGTCGCTCGAAGCAGCTCCTCCTCGCTGACTCGGGTAGCCATTGCCCACAGTGTGGACTGACCTGGCGGAATTAGCATGGAATGTCTATGCAAGAGATGCCCGCAGGACCACAGCACTGGACATGCATTACGGTGGGCTTTGGCCTGCGTCTTGTAACTCTCACCACACCAGGTGCAGGGATTGGCAGGGACTTGACAGTTTCGAGCCCAGTCTATGATCACAGAGTTGGCTTCACGGAGAGAGGCATGCAGTTTTGTAGCATGTCGGCTGACGTACATGGGAGTTTTACACTCTCAACAGAAGGGGCCACTTCCTCACTTCCTCATACATCAATCATGCTCATGGGATGATGATGATGATGTTTTTCTTGTTCTTGACGCTGTAGCTGTTGTTCTTGCTATTGCCATTCTTGTTGCGGAGCGGCTGAAAAATGAGGTCGTGTTTGCACAGTCGGTCGCGTACGCAGGCCTAAGTGCCATCAGCGTTGTTGCGTTCCGGCTTGGGGTGTAGAGTCTCCTTTGGTCGCCCTCTGGGCTCAAGATCAGTCAGCTAGGCTTTCGTGAGAATCGGCAACCTTCAAGAAAAAAGGGGGCCCAACTATGCAACCATACACAGCAAACCCTGCACCCCAATATCGCATGCCCAGACCCAAGACGACACTACAAAGAACTCTACGCGCGCCCCCACCCCCCACTCCGCCACCCCCAACAAAAACGGCACACCAAACCCTGATAAACCCTAAGCCCTTTTTTTCCAGGCTGCTTTCTCCTTCCAAGAACGGGATGAGCGATTGAGCCACCCGAAAGACGTATGATGCCTTTCAGCGTATCACGGTTTTGAGTTTGGGGCAGCTTCTGGTTTAGGATCTAGGCTTTAGCGTGGTCATGGGGCTGAGGGTTAAGCTATATAGGGGGACCCCACAAAGTTGAGGGTCTAAGGTCCTAGTTAAGTGCCAAAGTGAGTTTTGGGGGTGGTCTCATCAAGGGTCTTTGGCTGGGAAATCCTGGAGTCCCTGCTGAGAACCCCAGCGTTTCCATCTCAAATGTGAAGGGGCTCAAAGCTTGGAGGGGTATCTGCAAAGTTGGTCTGGAGAGCCTGAAATGTCTTCTGGATCATGAAGAATAGCACATGCACGGACTAAAGGGACAGCTGAATGTCATTCAGTGACTGGACCCTGCCGGACCCTTCATGTACATATCAACTTAACCCCAGGAGTTCGGGCAGTGCGGTAAAGTTAGGGTCATGCAGCTTAAACCTGTGGTCAGGCGTTGCTTAAATGTTGCAACGACACTGAAAGGCCTCAGCTTTTGAAGCACGGAACCAACATACGACAGGGGACTCAATGATTACCAACATCATCTTGAGATGTTTTGGAGGTACCCTATACCACATGTGTTGTAGAATTTTTGAGCCATGATATTGGTCATGTCTAAGGCGTCTTGCGGAAACAAATAAAGGTCGCCGCATGCAAGACCCTTAAACCCTGGACCCTCAACCCTACAGCCTAAACCCTAGACCCTAAACCCATAAACGCTAGACAAAAAAAAATCTTTTGAAACACTTGGCCGAAAACGCTTAAGCCCTAGACCCTAAACAGATTCATTCCTTTCCTGCAAGCACCTGTAAAGACCCACCTTCGAAATTCCAAAGCATAACCAGGAAGGCCCATAGAGACGTTGTTTATTATATGGGGGTCGTGCAAAATTTGTGTGGCGTGGCTCCCCATAAAATTATTCCTTTCCGCTCGGCCTTCTGCGGTCTTCCGCACGCCAGGATTTTTGCAATGTTTTTAAAACAGTTACTGAAACCACTATTTCAGAAGAAGTGTTTTGCAGGATCCCTAAATCAATTCGGCAGTCGCAAATGCACTTTGGGAGCCCTGGAAATGCATGAGCGGGTCTGGTATTGCTTGGTTCGCGCTCTTGAAGGGCCGGAATAGCGGCGCCGGAGACCACAAATGGCCTCAAAGCACTTGCACACCTACAAATGCATTTTTGAAAGCCCTCAAAATGCATAAGCGGGTCTGGTATTGTTTGGTTCGCGCTCTTACAGGGAATAGCTGCGGCAGAGACAAGGGGACCCCTCAAAAATACATGAACGGGTCTGAATGGTCAAGCGCGGTAGCGTCCACAGTGCAAGGAACACGTGCGCTTCCGCGGATCTTGCGCGGATCTTCCGCCAGCACCCCTGGGCGGGCCTTCCCCAAGCCCTGAATTTCTCGTTGGGGATTGTGGTGGGTTCGGGGGCATAAAACCTGTAAACCTTCAAAATGCGTTTTTGACAGCCCTCTAAACGCATTTTAAAGGTCAGGGACTGAAAGCCGCTGAACTTTCTAATGTGTTTCAGGCTGTCAGGTCCTCTGAACGCATGTTGGGGGTCGCGAACCTGCAAAATGAGTTTCAGGAAGCCCTCGAAACGCATTTTGGGGGATCGGGGTTGGAGAACTTGTGAACCGTCAAAATGCGTTTCAGGAAGCTCTAAAAGCATATTTTTGGGGGTTGGAGCTTGAAAAGCTGCGAACCCTCAAAATACGTTTTAATCAACCTTCTAAACACATTTTGGGGGTTCAGAATCTTAAAGCCTGTAAGCCTTCGGCAACTTTTGATCTCGAAAACTGTATGAAGCCATGGAAACTATGTTAAATCATTGCAACAACTGCGGTGTGCAATTTTTGTCATGGCTGATTGCCTCCGAATCAGCTCTCAAAACCAAGGCCCGGTCTGTGGATTTTGGGAAGCCTTCAAAATAAACACATGAGTCTGGCGTGGCTTTTCGTTCACATTGTTATGAGGAAGCCAACATTGAGCTCGACACAATGCAAGGACAACGGAGACTTCCACGGATCTTCTGCCAATCTTCCGCCAGCGCCCCTTGGCAAGCCTCCCCAGGTCCTGAAATTTCAGACTTGTATAAATGGTCAAATGCAGCAATTTTCAAGGCCTGACAACTGGGGAACCTTCAAAATGCGTTTTAGACAGCCCTCTAAACAAATTTTCGGGATTTGGGGAAATGCTTGACAGGCCAAATCTAGCACTTTTGTAGGCCTGGCAATTGGGGAAATGTTGGTGATTTGGGAAGTGTTCAAGTAGCACTCTTGATAGCCTGAGAATTGCGAAACCTTCAAAATCCCTTTTCACAGCCCTCTAGACGCATTTTGAGGATTTGGGTGGTGTTTAAATGCTCAAATGTGGCACTTTTGGCGGCTTGACAACTGGGGAACCTTCAAAGTGCGTTTTTGAAAGCCCTCTAAACGCATTTTCGGGTTTGGGAAATGTTTGAAAGGCCAAATCTAGCACTTTTGAAGCCCTGACAACTGGGGAACCTGTTTTAGACATCCATGTTGGCGATTTCGGAAATGTTCAAGTAGCACTCTTGGTAGCCTGAGAATTGCGGAACCTTCAAAATGCGTTTTTCACAGCCCAATCTAGACGCATTTTGAAAATTTGGGTGGTGTTTGAATGCTCAAATGGCCTACTTTTGGAGGCCTGGCACTTGGGGAACCTTCAAAGTGCGTGTTTGAAAGCCCTCTAAACGCATTTTCAGGATTTGGAAGGTGTCTGCCCGGGCAAAAGAAAGGCTGGTTCAAAGAATCACGACTGGGGAACTTTCACAATGCGCGTTTTGAAGCCCTCTAGATGCCTGTTGGGGATTTGGGAGGCGTTTAACTGACCAGATGTAGCACTCTTGGAGGCCTCAGAACTGGGGAACCTTCAACATGTGTTTTAGACAGCCTTTTAGACGAATTTTGGAGATTTGTGTTTCAATGGCCAAAGGCAGCACTCTGGAGGACCTGCAACATTCAGCTCAGACGGCCTTCAAAACGCATTTTGGGGATTTGGGAGGTGTTAAAAATGGCCAAAGGCAGCACTCTTGGAGGCCTGAGCTTGGTGCCTCATGATATCTTGCTGAATACTGTGACAAGATGTGCCTTCCGCTTGGCCTTCTGCGACCTTCCGCACGCCGCAGTTTTTGCAAGGTTTTAAACTGAATTATTTACAAAACACCGCCGAAGAGGAGACGTTGACAAAGGGATTTTAGCACAACCCCCATATCCCCATATAACCCCAGTTATCAGAGAAATCCCAAATCCAGCTGAACAAAAAACAGTCGTAGAATCAGGCCTTACCGATGGTTTAGGGTAATGGCTTCCCCTGTTGAGGTCAAGTAAGGTCGCTTTGATGTGCAAGGCCAAACCGTACTAAAGCTTGGATACTGCACCCACTCAATAACAGTTGGGCAATAAATAAAGCATGAATATGTAGAGCCTCTGCTGTTGCACCGGACCGACTATTGACTGTTGCCGGGTGGAGGCAGTACCCAAAAAGAAAAGCCACGAAGCCAAACAGAAACACCAAGCCTCAAAACCTTAAGCCCCGGGCTCCGAACCAAAAAACTTTTAATGTTTAGGGACCCTAACCCCCAAACCCTAAACCCCAAACCCTAAAGCCTATTTAGAGGCCCTGCCCTAAACAGGCATCGATGCGGCTGTTTGCCACATTCTCCTCAACGACTTGCGATGCCTACAGGCCTGCGAGTTGGGCGTTCATGAATCCCTTTTAGGGTTTAGGGTTTAGGGTTGGGGTTTAGGGTTTCAGGTGTAGGGGTTAGGGTTTAGGGTTTCTGTTGATTCGAAAACTGCTGCATGACCTTTGCATACTCAAATCCCATAATTTCTGGTGTATAAGGTACTTAGGGGCATGCAGGATTTTTAATATTCACCGTGTGTTGACACGCAAGTTTTGAAAGTTTAGGGTTTAAGGTTTCGAGCCTTAAGGTTCAGTGTCTGGGCTTAGGGTTTAGCGGCTCAGGTTCAACTTAGAGCCCTCCCATGTAGCAACTTTCTGCGAGTTCTACAGTAGCCGACAGGACATGTCAATCCCCAAAAGGGAACTACATCCGATTGTGAGGTTTAGAGGTTTACCCAGAACCTCCAATGTGGCTCCTTCTGGGCAGTATAACAAACCCAGAAGGGAACTAGACAGGAGCCCTTGGCCAGATTTGGGGTTCAAGGCTGAAGAATTCCGGTTTAGGGCTTCGGCTTAGCTTGGTGGGGCAGTCATTTATCATCCTGCATCGGTAACATTCACACCCTAAACCCTAAACCCTCTATCCGCTGTATGTTATCTGCTCTGGGAAGGCCTTCCTCACTAAGAGCCCCCTACAGGGCACAGCCACCCCCGGAAGTTGGCGGGTTGCCATGTGACGTAGGGCTGATGAGGTTTCCGGAATGGAAGCAGTGCAACCACTCCGCGCACTCTGCAACCCCATGACACCGATTTAGGGTTTGGGGCCTGAACCCTCATCCAATTTCTAGGCGCATTCTTAGCGCTCGGGGAATAAAATTAACGCCTTCTTTGGAAGATAGCTAGCATGGAGGAAGAAGGATTCCAGCACCCCTTTCTTCATGCCTTCCTTCCTGAAAAGATCAAAAGGTCTAGCTGCCATTGGCGTTCGTGCTGACGCTGCTGCTGCTGCTGCTGCTGCTGCTACTGCTTTTGCTGCGAATGAAAATGAAAGATATGAGCTATAATCTAAACTCCTAGTATCCCCCCTAATATCCCCTATAGTAGTCCCCTATATAACCCCCTTTTGGGGGAGTTTAGACTATAGCTCGCATGATGCCTCCCCTAAACCCTAAGCCCCAAAGCTCCAGAGCTGATCTGCGGAACCCCTTGATTGAAACAGAAACTTAGGGGTGCGCCGCATTTCACGGAACCCGTCACTCAAATTTCTGGGTTGCAGCTTGTAAAAGAATAACAGAACTTAAGTTAAGTTACCAGAAAATGGGTGTATAGCGAACAAGAGAAGATCCTTATTTCAGTGAAGTTTAGAAAGGGTTCGTGCCCACAAACCCCGAAACCTGAGCAAGTCGCCACTAAATCGCCACCGAGCAGCCCTGGCCCTCCCAAAGCTATACACCGTGTAGGGCTAAGGGCTCAGGGTTCTCTATGCTTCGCTAAACGCTGGCCCTTAACAACAACTTGTCCTCTTCAAACACTCATCAAAAGTTCCTATCAATCACCGCCTCCTCAGAAAGTAGAGAATTATTACACTGGGGGGTGCTTCGTGTGTAGGGCTGAGGGTCTCATTACTGCGTGGGGGGGGGATTAAAGATCTGCACCGTATTCGACACTTCAGAGCTACTTGTAATCTGGAGAGCTGAAGAGGTGTGGATCCTGAACCCTATAAAGCTTGCTTCTATGTGAGCTATAGTCTACTGGTAGTCCCTATCTAATCCCTTATGTGAACCCCCTGTAAGGAGTCTAGACATGAGAAATGCAAGATTTAGGCTTCCGAGAGTGCGCTCGAAGATCTGCTCGGCTACTGTCAGGCCACATATTACCTTGGGTCAGTTCCCCACCCATGAATGGGTACCACAGAGCCCTATTAATTCCACGCAAAGGGGCTATTACTATAGGGGAGGTTGATCTAACTATCACCCTCCCCAACACAAACATGGAAGCCCGCAAATGGCCCCAACAAAGACTATGGCGCCCTAAACGGGATCTGTACGGGCTCTCATGTTAACTTGGGAGAAAGTTTTTCTTTGGCCCTAACCCCCAAACCAATCCCACGCTGAGTCTCTAAATCCCAAACCCCCACCCCGCTGGGTGCTCAGTAGTGAATGACGGGAATGGAAATGGAAATGGAAACTACCACATCATTGGATGGGTATGATATAGGGGCTACTATAGGGTTTGGGGGGTGTAGACTGCCCACCATCGGGTCCCGAAATATGGGAGTTTCCTAAAACCATCCCTTCAATTGAAAGCATGAGAGTTACACTGACCCCCAGGGTTCCTCCTGGTTGAGGCTTGTTTAAGGATACCTAATGTCAATTTGGGTGGAACCTTTGGGAGCGTGGGGTTCCCCCAAAATTCCTCCTTAAATTAAGCTTGTTTCGGGATAGTTCAGGCTAGTTAAAGGGCAGCCCCGGAAGGGTGGTATAAGGGCATGGTTAGGAAAGCCCAGGATGAACCCTGAGCCCGTACCCGAAAGCCCTGCATCCTTAAGCTCCGGCATTTTGGCCTGCCACAGAAACCTCCCGGCCAGGACCGCCTGTTTCAGGATGTCGGGTTTCTATCAGGATTTAATGTTAAGTTCTGGTTTTCGGGTGGAAAATTTGCAAATCTGAGCTTAGGATACGGAGCTAGGGATTGGTTAATATGAAGCGATGGCCCTTGGAGGGCCGGATGGGTCCTATCCGCCATGCTAAAGGGAAAGCACGTGTAGATCTCCAAGCCTGCCCTAAAACGTCTTTATTTTCCTGCCGCTCCAAGCTGGCCTGTTAGGGTTTGGAGGCTGGGAGGGTATAAGGCTTTCCAGGGTGTGAATTCTCTGCCGTTGAAGCTTTCGAGGCCTAGGGCTTTCTTGCGGTCCGGGGCTTCTAGGTTCTAGGATATTGAAGGATTTGCTTTGTGCAGACCAAACCCCAAATCCTGAACCCCTATATGTTTACGGCATATTTTGTTGGGGTTCAGCACTATGAGGTCGGTCAAGCTTGCTGGGATTTAATTTAATTTGCTTCTCATATCGGGCAGTATTGATGGTCAAGGTGTTTCAGAGTCAAATCTGTTTAGGACTTACGCCTTTACGGTTTAGGGCTTGGAGCATTTTGGGGATGGGGATTCTAAGGGGTCAGGGTTGTCTAGGACGCTTAAACTTTCGGCTGTTGAAGCTTTCCGCTTTGGATGGCTAATGGTTGATGGCTTTGCAGCGTATCAGTTTTTGCTTTCGAGGGAAATGTTTTTCTGGGTGGCCTCATGTTTTTCAGGGCTTCTTTTTAACATTTTATTGAGGGCGATGTTTTCTTGGTGGCCTCAGTGATTTTCAGGACCTGCTATCGAGGCTAGGGTGTGTTAGAGGGGTATTCTCTTTTTGGGGGAGGGTTCCTTTGGTTTAGGTGGGAGTGAAAATCGCGAGTTAAAGCATTTGGGGTTTGTGGACCCTTTTCAGATTTTCGGATCATGGTTTTTCAGGCATAGGGTTGAGGGACTCCAGATTCTGGCGCCCCAAGATGTACGAAAATGTCAACTTTTTCGGTTTATGAGTTGAGAAAGAAATTTGGAATTGCGCATGTTGGGCCTTCAGATGAATGCAAGGAGGCAGCGATAAAACCAAAAAGACTAGCAATACAAATAATTGATAGTAATAATATTAATAATAATCATAATACGAATATATCAGGAAGATGAGCAATATGTGGCAAAAATATAATACCTTGAACCAAAAAACCAGGTACAAAATATCATAGCCCCAGAGCACCAACAAGGCAGCTATTCTACATACTTTTGGGATCTAGGTAATACCCATACCCTAAACCCTAAACCCTAGCCAAGTAAAAGCAGGGTCCTGGAGCGCGGCATAAACCATACAGAAGCTTCAAAATGTAGGGTTTAGGGTTTAGGATTTAGGGTTTAGGGTTTAGGGTGCACCTCACACTTCCCCCAAAACCACCACATCATAGGACCTGGAGCCAAAAGGGGACCAATCATTCTCACAACCCTATACCCTAAAGCCCTAAACCCTAAAACCCTAAACCCTAAAACCCTAAAACCCTAAAAACCTAAACCCTAAAACCCTAGAACCCTAAATGCTGACCTGCAAAGCTGAGCACTCCCTTAACCTTAAAATCCACTTTCCACAAGCAGACAAGGTTCATGGATCACATACCATGTCAGTTAGGGTTTAGGGAGACATAATATGGACTGGCTGCTGTATCATAGTTTTCAAGGCTGAAATTATGCTTAGATTAAGCCAGTTTGGGGCTGCTTCCGATGGAAAGCCATAAATCACTATTTGGGGTGAGGTTGGCTCAGGGAAAGATCGGGTTTGTAAGCCCCAGATAATAGGTTGTCAAATTGTGTTGCATGTTCGGGCACCTTGTATGATGGGTCACCCACAGAAAAACTGTGATTTTGACAGTCGCCACATAATCCTTGAAGTCGTAGACCAACTAACAAAAGATAATCACAAACCCCACTGGTTCCTCCAACCTCCATACAGTCCACGGCTCTGTTTTTTCATTTCTGAAGTCTGTTCTTCATGTTGCAGCAGAAGCATCCTCATCAACCCAAGGCGAGAAACATGTCGATGTCGATGTTGTGTCTCTTCGTGGAAATCTCCACCACTAAATCCCAGACCATAGACCCGAAGCCTTCCAAACAACCCTAACACAGCCTAAACCGCAGAGGTTGATTGGGCGCAGCACAATGAACCAGATTCTTCGACGTGCCTCCACGGCGAATGTCGAAGCTAAAAATGCCTTGCTTCTGCAATGCGCTGTTGGGGAATTCTTTATTAAGAAAGGCTCTCTCTATACGTCAGGTACATTTTGGAAAATTTTACGTAGTTTGAGAGGGTGCAAGCTTAAGGCTTAATTCTACACCTACGTATAGGGTTCTTGCACCAAGTTCATCGGCATGCTACCTGAGCATAATTTCTCGTTCATCGGACTTGCGGGTCTAGAAGTGTAGCAGGCGTAGCCTGCCTCGGCCTAGGCAAACGCCGTGCGTGCGAGTTCTAAAGCTCGCCGGCGAACTCTCTGCGGGGATCGTGCGTTTCGAAACGCTCTCGCTGTGACACCGTGTGAACTCTAGGGTGGCTTCGCTAACGCTCTTCGTGGATCGCGCGTGTCGAAATGATCTCGCTGTGGCTCCGTGCGAATTCTTGGTGGGTGCACGCCCTGGCGCGTGGGGCATCCTGCGAATCCGGCTTGGAATTGACGCCCGTCTTGCTTTTTTGGGCGGGTGGCAGCGCTGGCGCGTGGAGCTTCCTGCAAATTCTCTTGGGAATTGACGGCCGTCTCGCAAGCGCTGGCGCTTTCAGCATCCTAAACTTATCTTTGGAATCGACGACCCTCTCGCTGTGTTCGACGGGTGGCTGCTGGCGCGTGGAGCGTCCTCAGAACTCTATTTGGAATCGACGACTCTCTCGCTGTTTGGGCGGGTGGCGGTGCTGGCGAATGGAGCGTCCTGAGAACTAATTATATCATTATGGGTTTGGAATCGACAATCCTCGCAGTTTTGGGCGGTTGGCCGCGCTGGCGCGTGGAGCGTGTTAAGAATTATGTTTGGGAATTGACGACCCTCTCGCTGTTTACAGCGGGTGGCAGCGCTGGTGTGTGGAGCATCCTGAGAATTTGTTTGGAATCGACGACCCCTTGCATCACAGGACCCACGCTGATCGCATACACTGCGCCAAGTACACCACGGCACCTACGCCGCTCACATCACCAGGACACCTACACCGCGCGCATACACCACAGCAACTACACCGCACCAGCACACCACGGCGCCTACACCGCCCACCACAACACCTACACCGCTCACATACACCAGGACACCTACACCGCGCACATACACCATAGCCACTACACCACAGCGCCTACACCGCCCACCACAGAACCTACACCGCCCGCATACACCAGGACACCTACACCGCGCACATACACCACAGCAACTACACCGCACCAGTACACCACAGCGCCTACACCGCCCACCACAGGGCCTACACCCCCCCCTCCACCAGGACACCTACACCGCGCACGTACACCACAACAACTACACCGCAACAGTACACCACGGCGCCTACACCGCCCACATACATCACAGCGCTTACACTGCACCACACACAACAGGACACCAAAACACCTACACCGCACCACGACTGCAGCACCCAGATACACGTCCCTTGCTGATGTCGAACTGATTGCTTTCGGGATAACCGGGGTCTAGGCACAGCATGGTGGCTAGATACCTTATGCAGGTTCAAAAGTCACAGTTGTAGAGTGGAACCTCCACAGCCAAGGGTTTCGGTCTAAGGGTTTAGGGTTCCGGGTTCTGGTTCAGGGTTCGGGGTTTAGGGGCTCATGTGGTAGCTTCCCCAAAATCAGGAGTCCGTACATATACCCCAATGTAATTACTATAACCCTTATGATAAGGACCCCCACACAGGCACCGCTGATTCTAGGAAACTCCCACATGATTTCCAAAATCAGGAAAATGAAGCTTGCACAGTCCCCTCTTCTTGTTTTATCCCATGTGGACAGGACTGTGCGGTCCCGAAATCCTATAACCCTTTTTCTTGCCATATGCCCGGCATCAGAACTCATGTTGTCATTGATGTGATACGCGCTTACTTGTGGCATGATAGGCTCTGCAGGATGGAAAACCGACATCCTCGTAGAGGAAAAGCGTAGACATGGATGGGCTTATAGTATATTATGGTCATAGCCCATTATAGTATACTACTGTATATTATGGTGTATTATAGTGTCTCATGGTATGTACCCACGCTGAAGCAAGGCATTTGCAACATGACTCTGGGTGGCAGGAGTTTTACTAGAAAATCGTGCAAAACAACGGCAGTTCTATGAGGAGCTACGCGTTACAGGGCAAGGGGGTTCACAAAGATATCTCCTACGAACAGTGGCATTAATTTGCACATATGTATTTCTTATGGGGAAGATCTTTGCTGGGATACATCACGGAGTTTCATGCATTTCTGAAAACATCCCCTATACAGATTTTGTAGATGCTTGCTTCATCTTTGGACGGGAGCCTCTACATTGTGCATGAGGCTCTCAGTACGAAACCGTTGTTAAGTGGAACCACCTTCAAGATTGACAAGATAAATGATGGACAACCCCTTTGAGCCGTCCAGAAACCTCCCCTATATAACCCATTTAAGGAGTTTAGACTATAGTACAGGTTGAGAATACGAATAAAGCACATCAACCCAAGGTGCAAATCCGAGATCATGTGGAAATTAATTGAGTTTGACCACATATCTTTGGGCTGTTCGCATACATACTCGTTTTGCTAGGGAGTTGTATCCTGACTGATGGAAATCTTACGTCATGAAGTTATGGAATTGGTTTTTGGATTTCCATTGAGTTGAATGGACAACAGCAGAAGCATTCACATTAGCTCTGGACTGAATTTGTAGTACGTATATCCTGAATAGGTCACCCCACACCCTATATAGTCTCCTATAGGTCGCCCCCACCCTAAATGTAGTCGGTAGCTTACATGAAGGGTGCTGAATTGCCATGGCGTTTGCGTGTTAACACGACAGGGTCCATAGGATTCTGCCTGAATCATGTGGATAAGCGCGCAAAAAGGTTTAGCGTTCAGGGTTAGGGTGGGTAAGCTCGCAAAGAAGTAACTACCAGAGAGGTGTAGAACGGAGAGGAGTGCTTGCAGGGCCTGCCACAGCAAAACCTGTGATGTGTGTGGAGTTCTTGGTGCAAGGCATTAACCCGTTTTGAGATACTTCAACGCAGTAGTAGGATCACAACAGAGCTTCTTTGGATCAAAACCTGTCAGTTGCATGGAGAGCCTCGTGTTTAGGGTTTCCGGTGTAGTGTAGACCCATGATTCAGAAACCCCCCTCCTTTTCAGGGCCTTAAAATTAGGATCCCTATTGTAATCCCTACTAAGGGGTGGGCGTTTACTAATCAGCGGTCTACACTAGGTGATTAAAAAGCATGTTTCATGCACATATTTCTGAAACCCTGAGACTGAAAGGACGCTGCAGGGCATGCATTGCGTCGCATTGCATTGCATTGCATTGCATTGCAATGGCAGTACATATCAAAGTCTATACAGGGACAATACTGATGGATATTTTTGACCGTTTTCAGAGGACATGCCCTGTAAAGACGACTTGCGGCCGGGTCTACGCTTGTATCAATAGTTTTATTGGAAAGGCTTCCACATGAAATCAAAGGCTTGGGAGATGGAATACAAAATGTAGAATGTGCATAAGGATCTCCATCAACTAAGGGCATCAAAGGCTTGGGATATAGAATACATCTTGTAGATTGCGCATGAGGATCTCCATCAACTAAGGGCATCAAAGGCTTGGGAGATAGAATACATCTTGTAGATTGTGTAGAAGGATCTTCATCAATTAAGGCATGGTTTGCCCATGCATATCACCACAGCACTATTCAACAACCCAAGAAAAATGCCAGTCATATCATTGAATCTACCTTAGCCGGTGCCAGGCGCATACCTCATTCATTGGAGTATAGACGCAAGTAAACAAACACTGATTTGTCCATCCCATACTTTCTATCGCAGATGTGCTCTTCATGCGAGAACGTGTCACATGAATCCATTGCTAATATCAATCTTGTATCGTGTGCATACATAACACAAAGACGTGGCAATATGTTTTGGATGAAACGCAGTGACGCTCAAAGTGCAATTTCCTTGGACAATGTGTTTTTAAAGAGCTACCAGCTGGCGGCCCCCCTCAGAACTCACATGATAGTTGACATGAGGTCCGGACTAGTTTTCGTGAGAAAACCTTGCAGATCCTTTGAAACAAACGCTTTTTTGACTGACAAAAGCCGGCCCTCACGTCGACGCACTCTCTAATGATGAAGAGGTTGGCGATGAAAGCTGCAGCAACAATGGTACGACAAGGAATGAGAGCAACAATAAAAGGACTAGTTTTCTAAAGTAGTGATAGCAATGGTAATCCTCAAAAAGACCTCGATAGCAATAATGTTGCTAGAGCAAATAGCAATGATGACCGTAATGGTGGAAAAACAAAATGACGCCCCAATACTGATAGCAATAGTGGTGGTGAGGACATCAATGAAATGATGACATCAATGAAGTTACCAAGACCAACTGTAACAGTACTGAGGCTCGTCACGGGAATAGTACCTTTCTGCTAATAAGTCTTCCTCCTTTCCCTCCTTCCTGCTTCTTCTGGGTTGCTGTTAAGGAACTTAAACTAAGTTACCATAATGGGTATATATAGTAAACAATAAGGTTTCCCCAATANNAAGTGACTATATTGGGGAAACCCTACTATTTACTAATATACCCATTCTGGTATTTTATTTGAGTTCCTTAATCCCTATATTCCCCCCAGTTTCCATTTCATTTTCCATTTTCTTTTCCATTTGATTCTCCATTATAGGGGGATAATCCCTTAATAGTAACTTAAATTAAGTTCCTTAATAGCAACCCAGGTCTTCCCTTCCTTCTCTCCTTCGGTAGGACTCCGCCGAAAATGTGAGGATGTTACACGCGAGAGCTGGATCTGGCGTGACAACTCGACATCGCTCATGAAGGGGCTCAATTTCAAGCCGGAATCCGGGGATCCACGCCACCGAACAAAAATTCGATGATGCCCCACGCAAGAGCTCAACTTTACCGGTTTGCTTTCCGCTCCGTATTTGTTCTTTGAGCCCCTTTTAATGTTGGTGACCCGTATTCAGCTGTCTGAACCGTATCCCAACAAGTCATGGCATGCAACACTTGCAAGCAGTTTTTATTGGCCATAACAAGATGTTTCTGGTCATTGCTGGCTGGATGCCATTGGCGCCGCAAGTCTCAGATCCTCGTCGTCCATCATGGCTGCCTGTCTCCTCCTTGGGTGATGGAGCTTCATAGGCAGCTGTCACCGCGGTTATAGACAGGACAACTCTAGCTAGATTAGGGTAAAAAGTACGTCTCATCCCAATAATAGCTACCAATCCCCATGGGCCTGCAAGTGTACCGTGAAGGTTGCCAGGTCAGGCTTTGGTGACTTTCGGGCATCAGGCACCAAAATTCAGCTTTGCTAGGAAGTTAAGGTAAATTGGGCATTTGATGGATTTGATTGGAGGGTCTTGCTGCCGTTCTAAGTTGTCTATCCTCACAACTACTACTGTTGCTTTGGACACCTCTCACTCAGGATTGCTATTCACAAGGTAGCAACCACATTTTGACGGCCCCAACCACTTAGGAACTCTGCTGGACTGGGCCTATTCGTCGTAATCCATTCCTCTAACATGAAAACACCCCACCCCTCTAACATCAAATAACCCCATGTAATATCATAAGGGGGCGGGGTTTTGATATTACGGGGTGGGGATTGCTTGTTCTGCTTTCTTCGTCAGCAGTGGTAGATACCTAAGCTCTAAACCTGTCTCGGTAGGTCTTCCTTGCAAGAGCTATAGTCTATACTTCTGGTATACCCCTTTATGCCCCCCAGAATACTCTTCCAAATAATCCCCTATGTAACCCCCCCACAAGGAGTTTAGGCTATAGCTCACATGTCTTTTTCGGGGGCCGTTCAAACAAGATGGGCTTTACAGCTGTTTAGTTCTCAGCCGTGCTTCTCTTAAGAAAAGATTCCTGCACGTCTATACATTGAGTTCTGCCCTCACCCTGTAATAGTCTACATTAGGGGTCATATGCAGGGCTATGTACAGTTCTAATGTATACAGACTGTCCAACTGTTACAGAGTGGGGGCAGAGTTCCCAACCTAAACCCTAAACCCTAAAACCCTGAACCCCAAAAACCCCAAACCCCTAAAACCCTGAAACCCTAAAACCCCAAACCCCTAAAACCCTGAAACCCTAAAACTCTAAACCCCTAAATCTCTGAAACCCTAAAACCCTGAAACCCTAAACCCCTAAATCCCTGAAACCCTAAAACCCTCTCTCCCAAAAACCCTTGACCCATAAATCTCTGAAACCCTAAAACCCTGAAACCCTAAAACCCCGAAACCCTAAAACCCTAAAACCTAGAAACCCTAAAGCCCAAACCAATCTATACAGGACAAATTCTCTGACCCTAGCCAGAAAGCTCGCCTAGCCAGTGGGGCAGCAATTGTGGAAACCACCCAGTGGGGAAACTAGGGGCTTATTAGGGGGCTCCATTTTTTGGATCCTTTCGGGGTCTCTGCATCTTTTTCCCTAGGCTGTTGTACAAGCGTTATTATTACTACTACTAGTAGTATTAATTGCTTTTGTTACTACTAGTAGCAGGAGTATTGCTAGTAGTATTGTTGCTATTACTCTTATAATTGCCTAGCACCGAATCTACACTCCAGCTTTACAGAAAAAGGAAAATGAGAATACGCAGGACCACGCCAAGTGCTAACCCCAAAGCCTAAAGTATGCGGCTCCTTCAATCTCACTTGAGATGTCCCTAAACCCTAAACCCGACTTCGGCGGCTTCAAGGCTGCTAGCCCATGGCCCTCCTACTGAAACTGTCGTTCAGGCCAAGCGTCTCGCGGCCCAGGAGCAAGACTTAGTTTTAGCTCTCTCTACCATGCACTTTGAGCCAGAATCAAAGTTGTTGAGGGGTGTGCAGAGACCCTGAATCCTTAACCCTAAACAGTACCTTCCATTTCTAATTATCAATATATACCCCAGTGGCTACCACAGCGACCCTTAACTCTGAACCCCGTGCAAGGACCCAAATAATAGGGCTTTAGGGATCAAATACAATTAACATTACAGTGAAAACCCTATTACTTGGGTCCGTGGACCCTTGGGGCTATTGACGCCACCGCCGAGGGAAGATTTGAACGAAATGCACGTGCGGGACTTCTCGGAAATGGGTGACGTGACTTCATGACTTAAATGATGCAGACATCGAGCAGACTCTTCGGGACTTCTAGCGAGTTCTTCCAAGCAAGTGACACGTGGGATACCTTTGGGCAATCCTTCCTGAGGGACCCAAGTACCTGGGTGCCTCCCACACATCTTTTGAATTCAATGGCCTAATCCCATCTCAAGGTTACTTGTCAGGGTTTAAGGTTATTCAAGGAAAGATCCAGGTCGGAGTGTCGGAAATCTTCCTACCAAGGACAGAGGGGTGTTCGATAACGCGGGGGCATACCTAGCTCAGGAATTTGGATTTCTGGGTCAGCGCAAACTAGTCACAAAGAAGGGAGGACAGCTCTCTGCCACTGGGATGCAAACTTTGCGTGAAGCATAGGAGCGCTGCTCAAAAACGGATGGTCATTAATGGCAGCACAAGGCACTCGCGTACCACACAGTAGAACCTCTACTCGAAAGTAGCCCACCTGATTGTGAACGTTTAGGTACAATGTAATCGCTGTTCCTCTAGGGCTTAGTACAAAAGTTGTTTCCGCCACAATAGAAGCGTAAGCCGTGCATTTCTCTATACCGTCTGTACCAGATTGTGCTCGCAGCGGCTGCATCACGCCCCTCATCTGTAGGCCGCAATTCATTTACCTTTCAGAAAGCCCTGAAATTCGGAAGATAACCGCTTCTAAACTTCTGAACAACATTCGTGCTGCCTCTTTAGGCAGCTGCACTCCCCCCTAGCACTCTCATACTTCCTCATCAGGGGCAGCTTGCAACAATGCTACAATGACCCAGTCTTCCCTGGCACAAAAAATTCAGGGTTTAGTGTAACCTTGAAAGATAATTAGGGTTCTATTTAGACCCATAAAGGTCAAAGGTTACTGTTCTGGTATTAAGATGAGCAAGATGAATCTGGACATCCTTCCCTCAATCCCAAGACTTACCCCTGGCTAGCAAGGAATGAAAGCATGGATCTTTCTAGCAATTCACGTATACCATATAACCTCCATTCCTATAATGGCTTCCATGTTTTTACCATTTCTTCGTTCCCTGCTCGCCGAAGGTAAGAAGAAGCTCCTGTTGCCCCTCGTCCTCCGCGTACACCCAGCCCATTTTCCTGGAGCAGTCAACTGCACTATGCTGATATGTTTAGTGTGCTTTAGGACATCGCAAAAGCTCTCCAACGTACCTGAAATACCATCGGCGGCTTATCCCTGCAAAAGTCTGAGAATCAGCTCTTCTTTTCAGGCACCCCAATGTAGCATTGAATCCTTAATGATATTGGGGTGAAATGGACCCAATGTTTGGAAACTTTCACATTGTTCTTGCGCAAAGTTCAAGTTCGGACTGCTCTGTCTGGGAACAGAGTCACTAAAACCCACGTGCCTGGGGCACACGCAAAACACGGCCTCACGCAACAAACGATGTGATGTTCTGAAAGAAGTGCAAACCCCACGTGAGCGTCTCCAAATAGTAGGGGCTCCTTTTGAGAGTATCCCGAGTAAGGATTGGACTATACTGGGGTGTGCGGAAACAGGACAGGAACGCAGGAAAGTCATCTGCCACCCTCTGCATATGCGCTATAGTCTAAACTCCTAGTATCCCCCTTAATAACCCCTATAGTAGTTCCCTATATAATCCCTTATATAACCCCCTTTAAGGAGTTTAGACTATGGCCCATATGCTTCTATGCATACTTTAAGGAGCTGAAGGATGCCAACCTCTTCCCTGAGATTGCGCGGTGGCTTGCAGCCTGTCTTCTAACTTGGAACCTAACCATTTTGACGTTGGATCCCAAAAGCTAAAGTTGGAACTCTGTTTGCCCTGCTGCGCTGTGTAAGGGAATGTAGCTGCAAGATTTCATCTTCTTGGCTTCAACCATATACGACGCTTGCATGCACTCAGTTTGTGCGCTCGTTCAGGCAGATATCCTAAACCCTAGCCTGCTGGTAAATTTTGGGGAGGGGGTGGCCATTATGTCCATGATAAACATGCCAGGCTCACTTCTGACGGATGGGTGCAGACGACTCCCACAGAATCCAGTCCTGCACCAAGCAGCTCCATGTTAGGGGTTACCTAGGCTTCATTCTGGGCTTCTATTAGGACTCCCCTAATACTTGTTCAGGGTTTAGGATTTTGGGGCTTTATGACCCAAAATCGTGGGTACTGAAGCCTAAATAGAGAGTAGTTGGAGGGTCTAGGTTGTTAATCAAAAGGCGATTAAACGCTTGATGCACGAAGCTTCCAAAGGCTACAGGACCCTCCCCTCAAGGATTTGGGGGTTTCCATGAGGGCCGCCTTTTTGGGCGCCTATAGTCAGCCTTCGCATACTGGGGTGTCTTTCGGGGCAGTCTATTTGTGGATACCCTAAAAAAGTGACCAGTCCACCAGCTGCCCTTCAAATGAATCTCACGCAGGCCTTTCTCTAGGCAAGATTGCTTCACAAGGTCGTTTCGCCTGACTCTACTGGAACCATACAGGAAAAGCTTAGATTCACCTCCGGAATAGCAACCCAGTCCAAACATCTACCCTTGCCCCACGAGGCTTCATTGATCGTATTCGGGGAATGTGTAGAATCCTGGCAAAACTGCTAGTTGTCAATGTAGAAGTTGTTGAAGTGATGCAACGTAGACTCACAATCCCGTTCGAGGAATGTGGATGCATGTCCCCTGCATTGAGCAACTTATGCTTCTTTGAGCAGAAGCCAGAAGTCAACATGGGTACACCAATCTTGGGGGTTTGGCATGCCTGGCCTTGTAATAGGCTGCAAGAAAATTGTGCAACAACTTCACGTTTAACATGCCCTAAGGCGTTGGGCTTGGCCGTTAGGCTGCAAGAAGCGTCTGGCAACCCTCTAAACCTTAGACCCCTCGACGAAGCCTTCTGGCCGGCGAACATACAATGGATGTTGTCCTTCGCTGACAGTCACAATCACAATCACTCAATGCTCCCAAGGTAGCAAAAGAATCATCAATAACAATGATGATGACAATGATGATGGTGATGATGATGATGGTGATGGTAATGCTGCTGCTGACTTGTTGTGTACTGACAATCTTTTCAAACATTCGCTGAACACTCATGCAGTACAGGATCTTTCTTGGCTAGGAGGTGGGAGTCTGTTTTGGAAAGTGGTTGCAATATGTTGCCTGGCCGTTCAAAATCGTATTGCAAGTAGGTGCATCTGTTGGTCTGACAGGTCCTTCTACAGAAGCCTAGCTACATACCTGGCCTAAACCCTAAACCTTAAACCTTGAGGCCGCCACACAGTACCTTACTAACATCAGTCATGAGCCCTTGACCCCGTTTTGTTCCCGCTTGTCTGGGGACGTGTGCAAAGATCGTGGAAGGAACTTGAAATCTGAGGAAACGTTCGTGATTCGGGCCGATGAATCCTTACGTTTCCACAGGTTCTTCCGTCTTTCCTGGTTTTTGTAAGTTGTGTTGAAGATGCTAGACTAAGCCCGCCAGGCCTGAATCCTCCGGCATCCCAGCCTCTATACTGCCAGCACGGCCATCCTTCTTGACAACACCGGTCTAGCTGCACAAGCAACGCTCCCGGTCGGGGAACAACATTTTTGAAGGCACACAATTGCTGTTTTCTGGAACTTTGAGGATACACATGGGCCAGGTTCTACTTACACACAGGGTTATAAGGGGCTTAAATATCAAGTGGATACAGTACCTAAGTTGATTCTCTGACTCTACGTCCGACAAAGTACCTAGATTCGATCCCTCTTCATGCTGCCCACATAATGGAGCCTGTAACATCAGGACATCTCAAAATCACACATATTTCCAGAGCTCGGATGTTTCCACCCTAAACCCTAAACCCTTCCGACAACCCAAAAGGAGGGGGACTATATCCTAAACCCTAAACCCCATATTCTATCTACTTGAGGGGGGCTATACATTCCTTCAAGGAAGGTGTACTGTCAGGGGCCCTGGGAGTTCCGGGGATCGCCTTTTAGGGTTTAGGGGGTTTAGGAATTAGGGTTTAGGGGGCTTAGGGTGTAGGGTTTAGGGTTCAGGGAGTAGGGTTTAGGGACTAGGGCCTAGGGTTTAGGGTGATCATGAGGAGAGTACGAGGGTCCTTTTTTGAGTTACAGGCCCAATTACCTACAGGTTGATGACATGGGTTATACCTGTTGATTATGGGGTAATTACTTGTAAAACTGTAGGTAGTTGGAGTGCAGCCATGCTGCTTTAACTCTCTGGCAAACATGGGAATATTTGCTGAGCCCCCAAGAAACCTTCAAACCAATAAAGACACTCCCCACCACTAAGAAGACCTAATCAATTGCAATAGGCAGGGGACGTTGCTAAGTAGCAGGGCCTTCTGTAAAAGGCGGGTTCACAAACATTCTCACGAGGCAGCTGCCAGCAAGATCAAAACTGGCATCCTTTCCGCCCAGTCCTGAGGGCGTAGTACCAGAAAGTGGGAAAAACCTGTCAAGTATTGCCACTATCCTTCCTCTTAAAGGATCCAAAAAATGAAGCCCCCTAGTAATCCCAAACTTTCCCCAATATAGTAAGGGGTTCATACTGGGGGGGTTCTATTCTTGAATCCTTTCTGGGGTCTGGGTTCATGTTAGTTCAAGAAGACAAGAGTCCTCCGCCCAGCCTTCAAACACCACGAAGCAACTCGAGCCCTTCCACCGTCGTCCACAACTCCAAACCTGAATCCTGAACCACCAACCCCTAAGCCTCCGACTGTAGTCCTCAGACCCGATATGGGGACTATCAAGGTATAATGGAAAATGGAAACTACTGTAGTATATTGGTAGTATGTAAGGGTTATGGCCCAGCTCCTTGACTAATGGCTTGCAAGCTTTTATCCTAGGACTTGGCCATTACGAGCCCTACGCCCTAAGCCTCGAATCCTCAACCCCCTAAATGCTAAACCCCGAATCCTCAGCCCTACACCCTAAATGTCCTAAGCCCCGAACCCTACTTAAGCCCAAACACCCTAAATCCTAGAATAGAAGAGGACCTTCATATTATTGCAGTTATGCTTCTACTTCCTCCTTCAGGGGTCCTCTCCCTAGTTCCCCCATAATTAGCCCTGATTAGGCTTAATCATCCTAAATAACCGTAATTAAGGGGGAACTTTGGGGAGGGGGGTAGGTAGTAAGAGGACTCATGAACTCTAAGTTCTGCATCCAGTCTAGACCAGCCGTGAACCCTGAACCCTGAACCCTAAACCACCCCTAAACCCTAAACCATAAATCAACCCTAAACCCCAAAAGCAACCCTAAACCCCAAACCAACCCTAAACCCGGACACGCTACATTCTGCGTCCTGTCCTGACCATCCTGGTGGATGACGGACTTCGTGCTGCCGCTGCTGATCCACATCACGGTGGCCGACTCAATTCGCGGCAAGGGGGGGTTGGTTGGGGTTAATGAGAAATAAAGCGGAAAACTGCCATAATATGATAGGGTATAAGTTGGGATCATATAGGGGATATACTGGAATAATGGAATACAAAATGGAAACGACTATAATGGGTTTAGGGCGTACAGTTGCAGGGTTTAGGGTTTGGGGTTGCAGGTTTGTAGGCTGGGGTTTGAGGTCTAGGGTTTAGGCTTCCAGGCCTTGCTGTTCAGGGTTTAGGGTTAATTAACATTTCTACTGCTGCGGGGTTTAGGGTAGTGTTGGCTTTAGAAGTGGAAAAGATAAGGCAAACTACTATGTCAGTGAGCTCATGAAGGCTTACGCGTTAGCATTCAGTTTGGACTGTGGACACGAACCCCCCCTCCCCCACCCTTTATGGATCATGAGAAGGTTCAAGGCCTTAAAGGATATACCATGACCACAATTGTATAGTATTCTGAATTTACAAATTGCAGGGTGGCAGAATCATTGCAGAATTTGGGTTTCAGAGCTTGGAACCTGCGGGCAAAGGACTGCAATTGGTCTGCTCTTGGAGGATGGATTTGGGTGTAGGGGCTTGGGGGCTGTACAACCAAAACCATAAGGCGTACCAGAGGAGTAGGGGACCTAGTACATAGAGCAGTACTTCCATCCCCCGAAGCCCTAAACCCTAAACACCAGGACCACATGACCTAGGCGCTTTAACGAAATTATGGCTGTTGGGCTTGTACATTCAGACTTGTTATAGCTTCAGTCTCCAGAATTTCTGAACAAAATTCTAGCCCCTGAACGCTAAACTTTACCTCTAACCCCAGTTACCCACAGTTGGCAGTGATAACACTTTAGGTAGGTAGGTTCAACCTATAAAACCAACTGGGGCTACAGCGAAGCCATCAACCCTAGACTGCTTCGTATACCACTTTATAATCAGGGTTCAGGGTTTAGGGTTTAGTGTTTAGGGCTTATTTCATTGTTCATTTTCTTTACCATGTATTCTCCAGTATTGGGGCCTTGCTACTTGCTACAGCCAGTCCTACCCCCAAACCCCAACCATACATAGTAGTTTCGTGTTTCTCTTTGCATTCCCTTGCACACCCCATAATAATCCTTCTTTAGTCCGGGCAAACCCCCTAAACCAAAAACCCTAAACCCTAAACCCTACATAAGCCCTTAATCCCCCCTTGCTTTCCGGAAGTCTAGGCCTGGAATTCCCAGCTTTAGCTTCTGTTTGGAGCGTCAGGGGGGACTCCCTGACAGCTTTATCATCTAGGTAGTCAGGGTTTAGGGTTTAGGGTTAACGGGTCTAGGGATATGTAGTAGGGATATGTAGGGATAATACCCCAATAACGGAGAATCGCATGGAAAAGAATGTGGGAACATGGAATGGAAACTGGGGTTATTACAAACTGAGAGGTGTTCAAATCTTTGGTTCTAAAGGTTGAGGGCTTTGTGTTCCCATAGGGCCTGTTTAGACTTGAACAACTTTGGATGGCCGCCGCGAGCATGAAGAAAATCCTGCCCCCCACTTGCTGTTTTGTTCCTGATTACACCGCACAGGCCGGCAAGAACTCTAAGCTTTAAACCCTAGACCAATCTGAAACACTGAAAAGTGAGTCACTGGCCCTGTGGTTCATATAGGTCCTAAAGAGATTTACGGTATAATATTGCTGTAAATGATGGTGACTGGGAGCAGGAGACCCTCAACTATTTTTTGCATGCGTCAACACGACCATACATACGAACAGTCAAGCTTCGCAACCGCAATTCTGGACACCTCTTGCCCATAGTGATTACTGAGCGTAGCCTCCATAAGCTTGCTTTGACTCAGACTCAAATGCCCGGAAACAACGGGACAGGGGGGACAACAGGGAACGCGAGGAGGACAACAGGCCAAGGGGACAAGAGGAGGACGCCCGGGAAACAAGTGGGTGATGGCGCGTGGGCCGAAGCCATACGTGTTTTGGACCTAGAACTAGAACCTCAGCCCCAATCCCCAAACTTCAAAGCCGGTGGCTTAAACTCTACTTGAACATTTGTGGGTAGCTATATATGGCTATAGAAACTTGTAGGTTTGTGTATCACTTTGCAGTTGCCATTTGATTCCCCGTGTCCAAGCCACCATTTACAACTGATCCTGTCTTCTTATGCGAAGTATCCACATGTTCCCAGAATTTGAATATTCCCCAAAAAACTTTCTATGTCGAGGGACATATTTGATATTAGGTAGTTGGGGCTTGGGGTCTTGAACATCAGGGGGAGGAGATTACCCATGATCCTCCCAGTAAGCAGCTGAGCTCCAAACCCCGAACCCAAGCCCTTCAGCCCATAGCTCCAAAACCCCAAACCCTGAAACCAAGGCTCTCGCTAGCTTTCGAAGGTGCCCGCCGCAGTTCATCACTGGCAGGAGATAGACCTGCCACAAGTATTATGGTTATTATTCTGATGACTTTTTTTCGATTTTTATTGATATTACTGTTAATTGTAGCAGCAGCAGCGGCAGCAGGAGTCGGAGGAGGAGCAGGGGTAGGACCAGTGGTAGGAGTAGTTGTAGTGGCAGCAGCAGCAGCAGCAGCAGCAGCTGCAGCAGCACACGCGGCCCTATCAGGCCGGTTGTTGTTTTTGTTTTTCCGATTTCCAGCCTTCGCTGCTGTGCAAAACCGCACTACTTTGATGTTCCAACTGAACTGCGTACGCTTACCAAGCATCCATGCCCAAAGCATAACAACGTTCGTGCTCCAAGTGCCTAGTCACTTCTTTAGGATCTCGGTTTGGGTATTTCTGGAAATTGCCACAAAAACCCGACATCCGAAGCTCTCTGCTTTGTGAGGGGCTGCCTCATCCGCAAGGCCTTCCGGAGTTGTGGCTGTCGAGTAAAGCCTCAGTAAGGGGAGCGTCCCAGCATTTTGCTTGTTTCTCCGTGTGTCTCGGGCTGTTAGAAGGGAACCTCATTTTGGGGAAACAATACAGGAACCTAAACGATGTTGATCGGGCTGTTGAGCACATCGGAGGCATGGAGGAACCTTTTGGTAAGAACAAGGTTCTTAGTGTATCTTGGGCTCGGTCATCATGCTTCGCTAGCCGGCACAACTGCCCTCTCTGCAGTGCAGTACATTAAAGATCCAAAGAACACAAAGGCTAGCTCGCAACCGGCTTCGCGATCTCAAAAACGCGATATATAGTCTATAGGACCTGTCTGATGTCCTTGGATGATTCCTTGTTTGGATGGCTTGCAGGATAATATGTCCCGGGCTAAAGGATCCACGAATGCTAGCTACTCCAATGATATTCAATGATCTTCATAAGTCCCAAATTCGCATACGCTCCCTTCAAGGGTTGCTCAACTTGTAGAATCCCTACAACACCCTGTACAATCCAAATCTACGGGAGGTTGTCACAATTGCGGCCCCCTTTCGAATCCCTAGCTCAATACAGCGCTTACGATTTTCGCGCACGTAAGAAGGAGACCATAATTTTGACACCCCCTCAAATGCAGATGCGTGTTGCTAACAGCCCATTTTCTTGAAGCCTGGGCTAAGGTGTTCCCACGCACATGCCATTGCCCGTGCACAGAAAGACATCAGCCTCCCCCTAAACCCCCAAAACCCTAAACCACCCCAAAACAGACACAACACCTCCAAATCCTGAAACCGTAAGTCCTAAAACCCTCAAGCCCTTGAAAGCCCTCAAACCCTAATCTCAGCCACACGCTCTGAGCTGTTGTACCTGTTCAAGAACCTCAAGCAATGTAAGGCGCACGTGAGAGTTGAAAAGGGTTAGGAGTCTAGGGTCGAGTCTTGAAGCGTTTTTCATTCGGGCTTTTTAGGCTTTAGGGCTTTCTAATTGAAATTTTTCTCTGAGGGGAGGGTAGTCACCATGCAGGGACCTTATGCAAGCCAACTCTAAAATCTATTAAGCATACCCCTCACATACCGCCCCATAGTCCCTGAAAGGGTAATTCAGAATTGACCGTCGCATAATCCCCAAAAAGGAAACCCTACAATGCTCTTATAATCCCTAAACCCCCCAATTCTGAGGAACTCCCAAATACTCTTAAACCCTTTATATAAACTCCCCAGTTGACCCTAAAAGGAATGGTGCAAAAGGAAGGCTGCACTACATGCAGTCCGAAAGACTTCATACCGCTAAGGATGTATTCCTCCAAAGAATCCCCATTTTGGGCCCTAAAGCTGCTTACTTTGAGCCCCAAACCGTAACCCTAAACCTTATACCACAAGACCTACTTGTGGCCTTGGACTATTTGGATCCCTAGGGCCCTAGGGTAAAGGTTGTGTTAGAACGGAAGAGTGCAAAGTCGGTCATGTGAGCTATATTCCCGGTTTAGGGTTTAGGGTTTAGGGTCCCCTTAATCACCCGTATGATACTCCCCTATTAGAAGCCCTGTATAACCCCCTTGAAGGAGTTCAGGCTGTCCTACATATATGCATTGGATCTATTTCAGGCAGCTGTGGCAAGCATGCAGGGGAATCTAGTAAGCAGCTCAAGGTGTCGCATCTGTCGAGCGTGGGCATGTTCGAGTGTATCCGTACACTCGCCAAAGTACTTATTGCCTCGCCCTAATATTGCACGACTTCCCCTCACTGGCGTAATACTATCAAATAATCGGGGGCTGAGAATCATTTATTATTACGGAGATCACTTATTGCAGGAATTAGATAGCACTGCCTTCAAGTCCTTTTACAACTCCATGGTAAATCAAGAATTAGCACATTCAGTACATTAGAGGAGTAATTGAAGATTTAATCAATTCAGGCGATTTTGTCACTTATCCAGTTGAACCATCTATTGATAATTGCAGAAGCCCCCGCTGAATTAGGTGGCCCTTTTGAAATAGTCTCGGCCTTTATAAAAATACTCTTCCGGATTTTCTACGCCACTGAATTCAGTTTGTATATTGATTGGGAGTGTTTTTGCTATCAGGGGGAAAGGTTAGAACGCCTGACAACAGCCTTCTTGCTCGAAGCTTGTTGACTGGGTTGGCCCCTAAAACCATTTGAAAAATATTAATATATAGAGTGCCCTATCAAAGCCATTAGGAAAAAGATTAAACATCCCAGGGGACTATGTATCACGAAGGACCGTCTGGTCAAACCTTCTGTGATTACATGAGCGGGTGTCGAACCCTTGGCGCAGGCCTTACTTTTGAGTAGCTGGGAATGAAGGAAGGGAAAAGAGAATGGAAGCTACTCTAATGGGTTGTGCGGGGACTACTACAAGGATCCATTCCTTCGTTCCTAGTCAAGCAAGGGTAAAGTGAAGAGCCCCTGCAGCACGGAATTCCAGACCCTCAACCTTGTACTTTGAGCCATTCACATCTATTCCATGTGAGTTGGTCACTTTGCGTGCGCAATGTGTACCTATATGTATTTAGACTCAGATTTAATCATATGGAAGTTTCCCTAAATTACTGTTCCCAAAATGGGGGAAAATTATATAGGGCCCCGTATTATAACAAAACGGGTCACTGTGAGAGTGCGTTTTTCCACATTTTCTAGCGAATTTGATATAATTTTCTTTTGATTTAGT
>CAJNIZ010043390.1:39032-56694 GCA_905231905.1 Symbiodinium pilosum
CTTCCGGATAAAGGCTGAATTTATGGAAAAAAGCGCACTCTCACAGCGACCCGGGCTCTATTATAATGGGAACCCAAATATAGGACCCCGTATTATAGGGAATTTAGACCAATCCCCATGTATTTAGACATATATCTGAATCTGAATGCGACCCAGAAGCTGGACCCTTTGTCCAGACACACAGCAAAAGCCACCCCCCAACTCTCCGAAACTCACATATTCAGGCAACAAGAAACTTGGAGTCCGAAACCCTACACTCTTTAAGCCTTAAGCCATAAACTCTAAGACAACCCTACAACCCTTGTATAATCTTCTTGCGAAAGAATTACTAGTCACCGGTGACAAGGGCTCTAATACTTCGAGTTGAAATACCAGGTGGGCTTCTCTTTGGCATATGTTGCTACTGCCCAAACGACAATCCGGATACATAAAAGTGAAAACACCCCAAGCCCCACACCCTAAAACTTCCACGGACCTACTGTTTGCGAAATGACAAGAACCCTACTGCGTGGAGCTATCCTCCGCAAATCAGGGCACCCTTCATGTTCAAACTGTTCAGAAACCATAGAATTTGCGAGTAGAATGTTTGTAGAGGAGAAACGCACCAGCTCCCTAAAAGGTGTACGGTTGTGAAAATATCTCACCGCTGAATCCTAAACAGCACAACCTGACCGCACGGGCTCGAACTTCTTCAAGGTCCAGTCTTCGTGCGGAAATTTTGTCCTGCTGTGGAGACCGGTGGTTGCAAGGTGTATTGTCATTCCCACAAATTGGGGGACCCACATTTAGATCCCAAAGTACTACAACCCTCTTCTTGGGGACGCCGAAGGGGGCCCATCATTTCAGACAGGCCCTGTATCCTCTTAGGGTTCAAGTCCGGCATTGAATTACGGTTGATGGAGCAGACCCTCACCCTCCGTAGTCCTAAGCCCATAAGGAATTACAGCAGCTTGGGACCCTTAAGCCCCAAACCCTAGAGATTTCCTCCATCAACTGTAGAGCTCAATTAGGGTCGAGGTTTACACTGGACCGGGGTGCAGATATGTACAAACATGACATGAGATAGGTCCTCCAGTATATAAGGCCTCTTAAACGAAATACTTAACATGAGGAGTTGTATGGGTGTCTACTGTTAGCATGAGGTGATGAATCTCTATGAACCCATGAACCCCACACACTAAGCCCTAAAGCCAGGCTGCTAGCCAGTATGCTTGGTAGCACTTCATAGGATCCTGTTCTTCACCACGCAACCATCCCTTACCACAAGCTTGTCGCCCAACTCTGCCAGAAAAGGCCCTCAACAAGAATATTTGGAGGTGCAGGGTGTGAGGGTGAGGGCAGTGTTTTATCACGTGAAAGCAACAAAATTGTCCAACTGCATACTGTTCCAGTGCCCCCACAAAATGGATGTCTCGACATGATAAAATACGACTCCTAAGACATGCCCTCATAATCTCCTCCAAATGCTGATGTATCTCGAGGTCCCGGAGAGAAACACACGTAAACCCATCTGGAAAAACTTCAATCTCTGAATCAAGTTCCTTAGACCTATGTTGACATTCACAGAAGCACTCAGCAGTCTTTGTTTCGGTTTCTTTGGTTTTGTCTAACCTGGCTGCTGAGTTGCCAAGACGAACTCGTCTGTCGGGGTTTAGTGCTTTGAGGGTTTAGGGTATATGACCAAGGATCTTAGGGCATACTGGGGCTTCGGCTGTGGTGGGAATCACCTTACCCTTGTACCTGTAAGACGATTGGCCTACGTCGACCCCAAAGCCTTAAACCCTACGCCGCATGGTTCTACCCAGGGCCAGACCCTAAATCCTTAAGGTTTACAATTGGAACCCTAAATCCTAAACCCTAAACTAGAGTTTAGGGTTTGAACCCTAAACCCTCAAGGTAAGGAAACGACTCCTTCTCAGCAACCAAGTTTAGGCAGACGGAGAGGCGACATACCGGCTCCAAAGTGAGCTCCGCCAACGTTGCGACAGCAGGCAGTTTAGCGTTTTGGGGTTTAGGCTTTAGGCCCTAGCGTTTAGGCCTTAGGATTCAGGGTTCAGGCCTTAGGGAAGTGTATGGATTGATGCAACTACCCATGCCATTGATGGAACACATCGTGAACACATCGTGCACCACTTGACATCCCCTGATCCCTATGTAACGTAATCTAGGGACCGACGCACAGTATGGATCTTCTCCGCTGACTGGAGTTGCCTTAGGGCGGTAAGCATAGTACGTGCGAGTAAGACTGAAAAATGAAGAGACTGATTAAGGGCCAGTCCCTGGTCATCATAACCTGGGCTTTCCCCAAATCCTATGAACCCCTACATAATTCCAGTTTCCGTCTGGTTTTCTATTTGATTTCCCATTCAATACTCTAAACCTCAGCTCTAATACCCCTCTAGCCCGTTAAAGGAACCATGAAATAGGTGATGATCACATCAAAGCCCGTATACCCCTATTGAACCCTGTAAATATGCGCGGTGCAGGACCTTTAGGATACCATGAGGGTTGAATGGGAGCCGTTGTGAGAAACCCTGCGTACGCTGCAGGGTGTACGAGAGGGATGATTGAGTATAGGTAGCACCTGGGTCATTTGTAGGGATGCCTGTATGCGGGAACCCCTTAACCCTAAACCCTAAACCGAGGGTCATGCATGATTTTAAGCATCCACCGTCTGCAGCCGCCTCTGTAGGCAGATTCTGAAGAAACAGGGGGTTTAGGGTGTAGGGTTTAGGGTGAACTGGGGGTTTCCTCAAATTAAGGGTTTAGGGTATTCCAAAATTAGGTGTACTTCTTTGGGGTCCCTATAATCAGGAGTCTAATATGTTGGGTCTATACTGGGGCCCCCTATTTAGGGAAAATAGAAAAATCCCACTTCCCCACTAGTTTCCAGGCTTTTACAGCAATCACCTCCCCTGATCTCAACACTAGCCCCTTTCTAGATGTTTGAAAGACAGTACATATACAGATATACGGGCATACTCATGTTAGAGGCAGGCTTATCAGGAGTGAAGGTTTCATCTTTCCCTCGCGCTTATTAATTGGAGGGGCTTACATCATCGGATGCTGCCGCCGTCTGTGCGGGTGGTACGGCCGACACTCCCTGTTCTGCGCAGTCCAAAGGATCAGGTGCATGCGACAGAAATCCTGCATCTTTTGGTCCATCACAGGGATTTAGGGTTTAGGCATCATGCAACCCCTACCCACTACTAGTGGCAGATGGGAATCTTTAGGCACTTTAGCATATTTACAGGAAGGACTGGTGGGGGACTGCGCAACTTCAAGCGATAGGTACAACACTATGCGCTCCAAGGCTATACATTGCACAAACTCCAAGTATTAACCCCATCCCCCCTGACAATACAAGCCACCTAAACCCTAAACTCCACAAACAAGTCTGGTACTATAGTGGGGACATGCATTTGCATCCAGCTGGAGGATTTTGCTATTAAGGGTGTGGCTTCATTGCTAGGCTTGCGGACCGCAGGGTAAGGAAAGCTTAGACCAAACCCTGGAAGCGTAGAGTCACCGGTGTACTTGTATATATATGTAATACGTGTGTGAATGTAGGCATATAACTGAAGAGGAATATTTTGCAGGAAGGATAGAGGAACTTCTGGTTTATCTGCAGATCTGCAGCATCCGGGACCCTAAACCCTAAACCCTAAACCGCAGCTTTCTCGGTAGGCTGGTGACGAACAGGATTCCGTAAGCCATGGCGGGACAGCTCAGAGTGCCAATCTCTCACAGAAACTATACCTGAGTAGTGTTTTTTGGTGGTTGAATCTAGTAAGATTATATTCCTTATATAAAATACTATACCCCAAAAGGAGGATATAATCTTACTCTATATTGGGTACCATAGTATCCCCCCAAAAATTACTACTCACCTTAGGATCGACCCGGATACAGGACAATTCCCCAATAAGCCTTGACTAGAGCCTAAATGTACAGTTGCTAGGGGAAATCACCTGGGTGGGGCAAAACTTCCTGATTCTAGAGTACCAATGCCAAACTGTAGAGTGGACTCAAGACTTTCATATCCTGATTGTAGGTCTGAGTCGCAAGTGCGTTAGCTCACGTGACTTGCTCAATAAACTTAGCCCACATTACCCTAGGAAGAGAAAGGAGCCCTTTTACATAAATACAAGGAATCCCATACCCTAAAAAGTACAAAGGATCCCTAACATTGATCAAGAATAGGGGTAGTTCATGGTACAACGAAGAGGGGACAGTTGAGGGCCCCCTCAGGATTGTGAAACAATGCTTTCCATACACTTCCCACATGACGTGCGAGCCTACATGCATGAGCAAGGCTGTCCTCTTGTGCAGTTGAGGACATCTTGCAAATTTGGGTACCAAGAGTCTCCCTTTACCAAGGAGACCAGATTGAAAGACATTCACCTAATTAAGGTTAGAACTTAAGGCTCAGCGTTCCGGGTTTAGATTTTGTCTTTAGGGTTAGGGTTTATGCCAGGCCGGGACCCTTGATGCTTTCTCCAAACCCCGAACCCTAATTCCCATCATAGTCCCGATGTAAAAGTCTGAGGAGCCTCGGATGCCTCAGTTAGCAGCCTACTGGTTGAGGTTCCTGGCATTAACAAGATTTGGCTTGGGGAATCGCACTTCAACTATCAGGCTTCAGCCTTGTAAAAGTTTTAGGCTTGCAAAGCTTCTCAATGATCTAAGTAAGCTTCCACAAGCCCTACGGTGTAATTTGTACTTCCCCTGCCAGAAAGACGAGATGTGGCACTTTGCGGCTGGAAAGGCAGGCTGATATGCCCACGGATCATGCAGTATGTGGGCATGTACCCAAACTATGGTCCCCTTACCTTACCCCCCTTTTTTTGTTCTTGCATCTGGGCTCGGACACAGCCGGAAACCCGTTACCCCAAGCCCTTTACGACAGGGGCCTAAATAATTACAAATATCATTTTGAGGTCCATTTGTTGTACCATAGACCATAACCATATAAGGGATATGGAACCATAATCTTGGCAATCATCCCTATAAATCCCTACATAACCCCAATTTCCATTTCATTTTCCATGTTCTTTTCCATTTGATTCTCCATTGTTGGGGATAATGTTGGTAATTATTTAGGCCCCCTGTGTTGAAAACCCTAAACCCTAACCCCTTAGCTTGGGGGTTGTAGGGTTCAGGGCAATGGCTGCCCAACAACCACCGCCTTGCAGGTCGGCTGCAGCAATTGTAAACTAATCATGTTTAGGGTTTAGGGGTGTGGGGTTTAGGGGTTTCGGCGTTTAGGGTTTAGGGGTTTGGGGTTTAGGGGTTTAGGGGCCCTAAACCCCTAAACCTTTATAGACGCAAACATCCTGGCTGCATCATGAGTCCTAGTTTTAGCAAGGACCCCAAGACTGAAATCCTAAACTGGCGCCCCTTTTCCAGGGACAAAACCCTTCCAATTTTTTTCGTCTGATGAGTGTCATATTTTCTTAGAGAAGCTCTAAACTGTTTTGGGCGTTTGGGTTTGGGATTAGGGTTATGATTTAGGGTTTAGGATTTAGGGCTTAGCGTTTGGGATTAGGGTTCAGGGTTTATTGGGGTTTCTGGAGGTTGTCTGATGACCCAAGTTGGATCGCAAGGCGGCATATTACGAAACACAGTTGAATGTTTTTCTTGACAAGTAGACAGTACAGTAGGTCCAGGTCTAGGCGGATCCACCATCTACATACATATACACTCATATACATCCCTTTCTTGCCCTCAAAGGGAATCCCTCTAACGACTTGGCTTTGGGAGCATGCCCCAATATGTCTTGTGCATTCTTGTGACAGGCAGGCTGCAGGAATCTCCTGGGCCCATACACGATTTAGGGTTTAGGGCTCTCGAAACATTGACCGAACATCCACAGCAATTACCATGCACTATGAAACCTAGCTGCAACTTGACTTGTTGCCTGTGGTCCTGCATAGCTTTCATCTGGCCTTTGGTTAGTTGGGAATGAAAGAGTTGAAATAAACATGGAAACTACGATAGGATTTTGGGTGTAGGGTGGGAAAGAAGGAATGGAAAAGACCAGGGAAACTACGATCCATTCCTTCATTCCTAGCTAACCAAAGGCCAGTCATGCGGGACATTTTTTTCAAACCAATGTAACCTTAAGGACTCTCGGCATACCTAGGTTCATTATTTGAAGAACAGGGTATATGTTGAGATTATAGAAAGGAATAAGGGAATCTATTCTATAGTGATTGTATAAGTATAGTCGTCCCTGGCGAGGATTTTGTTGAGAGTGCTGCATCTCGAGCAGCTCTCACTTGTAGATCCCTAAAAGAAATCTAGATGAGCCAGATGCTGACTCAAGTATTGATGGAAAAGTATATGGAGCAGCAATGGGAAATGACATGGATACTACTATCTAGTGTTTAGAGTGTAGGGCTACCGCCATGAAATAATCATTGCAAATTCCTTCCTATTAAGGAATACATCCGCAACTATACTATACTAAACGACCAAAGACACCCCGACGTCTACTCTGAGTGGTCCCCTAGCAACCCGAATATTGAAAGTAGCTCTGATGGTGTTCTGCCCAACCTGCAACTACTGGGACAACCATTAGGGTTTAGGGTTTAGGCGTTTGGGCTGGGGTTTAGGAATTACATGTCCTAGAATTCCATCGACGGTATCAGCTTGATACCTAGCGTAAAGGGTCATTACCTAAATGGACCCCCCACCCCGTAATAGCGGTATTATTGGAATAAAAGAGGACCCTGATACGATCACCATTATCCCTTATTATCGTCATTATTACGGGCTGGGGGCCCCTAAGCCATTACAATCGTGCTCTGCTTGTCAAGGCTGTTTAATGCTCAAAGCTCAAAACCCTACTCCTAGAAAACATCTCAGACTGACCCCAATGTGCAGGCTCAGTACACTTGGAATTCCTGAAAATCTTACAGGATTATACCCCTGAACCCTAAACCCTACACCCTAACCCAAGCAAGTGAAGAGGTCCTCTTCCACAACTGCCCTAAAGCGTCCAAAGCCCTGACCCCCGACCCGAGTCCTCAAGTCTGCGCTGTACTGAGGGAACTTGGACAACTTTGGTAACCCTAACATTGGCGAAATAGGAGGCCATAATTGTCATAACACAACGTAATTACAGTTATAAGGTCCAGATTTTAGCGGTTGAGGTTGCCAAAGTCCTCTTACTGTACGGAACTAAATCTAAAAAATACCAAGCCCTAGACGTTAGACCCTAACCCCTGAATCCTAGGCCCTAAACCCCTATCCCCTATATACCCTAAACACCTAACTACTCAACCCCTCGGCTGCGGAGATCCTGCGCGAATCCTGCCTGACTGCAAGGATAAGGCACACATGAGACGTGCTCTTGGTGGTTGAAGTGTAGTTTAGGGTTTAGGGCTGGTTGAACCACGTAAGATAACATGGTATGCCACTGATACATACTATCACCAAAAACCAAACTACGTGTCCATACTGTGCTTCAAGGAATGAGCATGGTATTTATTCAAAAGGCTCGTCACATCTCCTGTAAGGTGGGCTACTGCTCATGGAGGGGAATTCTGCTACTCTAGAGCTGTGGGGGCTGTAGGAATCACATCGTCCCTGACCCTAAGCTCTAAACCTTAAACATGCAGGTCCCTATACCTCAGCAATCCCAGGTTGGTGACCGAGTTCCGTCATCCACAAAACATATGAGAGTTTCCCAGCATTTTTGTGTGGGAGATATAGAGTTTAGGGATTACGGAATGAGGTTTCCCTGAATTAGGGGTATCGTTTTGGCGTCCCCATAAGGAGAATTAGTATATTGAAGGCTCTATATTGGGTCCCCCTATTTAGAGAAACTACTGTATGGTCCCATTTGCATGATCAGGGTCTGCTTGGGATTATGTACAAGCAATACGTAGGCCCCTGCCCAGATCCAAGTACTTCTCAAAACCACCGAACCCCTTATTATGCAAACTTTTCCTCAGTATACCCCGAAGGGGTCCATGCTTTTTCGGAGGCCGCCGTCTGTACTTCTGGGCGAACTCATGTTTTTGCAGTGGTCTGTCCTGGTGGTTCCTAAACCAAAAGCCCGAAATGAGCTACAGCCAATATTTCTTCATGTAGTCCATGCACACTGGCAATTCTGGGACAAGGTACCACAGACTATACTACACTACCACAGGGACCCCACGTCCACAGAAATCCTGCCACAGCAGCCTAAATATAAGCTCCACAAAGAGACTAAGAAAATGAGAAAGTCTTATTGTTAGCAGACTTCTATTTTCCTACTGTGATGGTCCGTTGGTAAGCCTAAACCCCAAGCCCGCAATCCTAAGCCCTAAACCCTCAATGGTCCCTGGGCATGCCTAATGTTGACAGTACCTCAAAACTTGTTCAAGAGCCAAGCAGTCTTCCATCCTGAATTCCAAGAACCAAATTGGTGAACTTTGCCCACCCTAAACCCTAAACCCTTCCCCAATGAACACGCTCGGAATATACCTGTATACAGCACTTTCTATTCGAAGCCATAGCCTGAAGCCTAAAGTCTGAAGTCTACTTGAGTTTACTTCCTAGGGATTATGTAGTAGGTAATAGGGGAATGTAATGCAGGGATTACATAGGGAATATATGCGTGTATGCCCGACTGTCGAGTAGTAAGCTTAGGTTTGAGTGGCTTCGTCTCCCTGGAGCTCCAGGCTAACATGCCCAGATCTTCTAAGAGCAGAAAACCTTGAACTATAGTCTATACTCCTAGTATCCCCACTTAAGAACCCCTATAGTAGTCCCCTGTATAATCCCTAATATCACCTGAGTTTAGACTATGGTCTAATTCCCCTGAATCTCCTCTTACTAATCCCTCCTGTGACGCTCCTGCCTAGGTTCTGGAAGTGGGTGAATCAGCATTCAGGGTTTGAGCTTTTTCTGGTTTGAGGTTCGCGTTTCGGAGTTTAATTTCTAGGTGATACATATTCTACGTTTGCGGTACTGGGCCGTTTGGGAATGAGTAGGGCACTCTGAGCAGCGTACCAAACAAGAGTCATCGTACGAGTTGCACTGAAAAACATGGAGTGTTGTACAGCCTCTAACAACTGCTGGAACTAAGTGCCTAAGTCAATCTCATCAAACATCACATGACATTTAAGACCACTCAGGTCCTTCGCAACATGTGGCCGTGCCCTCAGTGTCTTTCCTGTGTGGAAGGCATTCACACTCAGCTAGACGTCCAGCGTCCAAGATTGATTGAGCCGTAGCACCCCCGAAAGGTCATAGCCTCCAGTGAGCCAAAAGCTCTGAACCTACCCCAGACCGTAAATCCTAAATGGTGGTTTCCATTCTGTTTTCCATTATCCCGATATAACCCCTATATAAAACCAAAACCTACAAGTAGGTCCTAACCTGACGGATCTCAGTCTTTGGAGTTTAGGAAGATTCGGGGCATGTAGGGCTCATGATTCAGGGCTTCGGGCTTCGGGTTAGATTGAGGAGTCTTTTATTCAAAGCTTCTGTGCGAGCAAAAAGAACTACACGAAAGCCAAACCGCGCAAAATCTAGCTCGTCCTCCGCCATAATGTCTAACCCAGCAAAGCCAACGGCCCATCTTCATATGGGGTATTCGTATGGTGATTCTCTAGACACCAGAAGCAAATAACAAAATCACGCAAAACCCCTAGACATAGCCAAAGACCATGATTCTACATACTTTCAGGGGTTTAGGTCATGGTTTTTGGCATGTGCAAAAGTGATAGCCCAACCTCGCATCTTCAGCTCAGGATGAGGGGCTTCTTACGCAAAGTATTAGGGTTTAGGGTTTAGGGTTTTATTGCCGTTATCAAGTACAAGTCCTCTTGGAGGGTGCCTGTTTAAGTTTTGGGTAGGGTTCCGGGCTTAGGGTATAAGGTTTCGGGTCATAGTCCCCCTTAAGTAGATAGGATATGGGGTGTATGGGGATCTTATAATCATATAAACAAAGCCATACTCTATCTACCTAAGGGGGCCTATAGGGTAACAGGGTTTCGGGTTTAGGGTGCCAAAGCAGCACTCAGATTGTGGCAGCCGCCCAACTTCGTCCGTCAGTGATCCCTTAATATGGGGAGTATGCACGCTTTAGGGTTGATAGGAAATAAGGGAATAATTTATACAGGGAGTATGCAGGGTTTAGGGTTTAGGGACAATAGGAAATACGTAATATGTGAGATAGGTGTTATATAGGGATTATGTTTCCTTGTTCCCAACTGAGAGCCAGTAATTTAACCATTGGCGGCATCCACATGGTTTATGGCTTAAAGCTTGCCAGCCTAGCGCCAATTCGGTAGTGCAATCTCTGGTGGGGGAAGGAGGCAACCCTAAATCCTAAACTCCAGACTCTAAACTCTATAAACCCTAAGCCCTAAACTCCAAGCCCTAAACCCTAAACCCCAAACCCTAAACTCCAAACCCTAAACCGGAACCCTGAGATGAGGCAACAAGGGTTCAGTTTGGGTTAAGGCCCTTTTTATGTTCCAAGGCATTAGCTATGGTTTAGGGCCTAAAGTTTAGGGTTTAGGGTTCGGGGTTCAGGGTTCAGGGTTTATGGTGTTTATGGTGTAGGGGAAGCAGCTCACTGGAAATTGCGACCTGCGGAGGCGCCAAGGGACCCTTGACGGCACGGCAAAGCTTGAGATCTTACCCTAAACCTAACCCGTAACCCCCATTACCTACAGCTTTATGGGTTATACCTGTTCTTTAAGGGGAATTACTACTAAACAGTAGGCAATGTGGGTTACAGGTAAGGATGCGACAGCTGCTACAATCGGTTCCACTGGGATGGTACGCGTTTTAGCTTTAGGGTTTAGGGCTTTAGGGGTGAGGGTATGAGGGTATGGGGTCTGAGCATGTACGTCTGTATATAGGAATTTTCTAAGATTATGGACCTCTTGAAATACGTACCTTATAGCGATTTGCCACCGCATCGTACTCGGGACCCCAAAACAAAGGACCAAAAGTCTGACAACCTATCATATGCGTGCATCTGTCTACTGTGAGGCTCATAGCATAGAAGTTGCACCTGAGGTGGTAATTGAAATGCAGCAGAAGCACCGAAAACACAGATCTGCGTTGTGCTGAGCTTTCGTCCTCTTACACTCCTGGAAACTAACATGGAAACCCAAAAGGGGCCCTATGAAGACTAGAGTCCCTCTAAAATGGGGCTATATGGGTTTCCATGTTAGTTTGGGGGAGTGTATGCTTTGAGAACCATTGATACTGGCCCCATCCTGCGGTTCGTCCGTGCCTTGATGTAATTCTTGCTGGCGCTCGGGAACCCTTGCCTCTATAGTCCCCCTTAAGTAGATAGAATATGGCGTTGGGTATGTTATAATAGGATCCTCACATACCCCATATTCGATCTACTTAAGGGGGACTGTAACCCCAGTAACCTAAAGCTCTAGGGGAAATCCCTACGAATCAGGGGGTAATCATTCTCCTAAGCTATCGCGATTTGGGGTCACATGTGGGCCCTAAGCTGGAAGGATGGCGTTGCTATCCTTATCCTTTTTTACGGTTATGATCGTTTCTGAACATGGGGGTCCCCAGACATCCCAAGCCCCCCAGTTCTCCTCAAAGCGGCGGTTTAGGGTTTAGGTTTCGGGTTTAGAGCTACATTTCTCGAATCTGAGCACCATGGAAATCGAACTCTGGCGGCCTACATCTCTGTATTGTTTTGCTGCCAAGTTCAAAATTCGCCAAAGCCACAACCCCTTGACCCTAGAAGCCTAAAGTAGAAAACAACTCCGCTAGTTCCGAATGTACTATGATATGGGGGTTGTCAAAATTATGGTCCCTTTTTGAGTACCCTAAATATTAGGTGCCGTATTATAATAGGGATCCAACAAAGGACCATAATTTTGACAACCACCCATATATCCCATTATCGTAGTTTCCATTTTCTTTTCCATTATCCCATATAACCCCAATGTAACCCGAATATTCCCCTATAAAACCCCTAAACTCTAAACCCTAAACCCTATACCCCAGGCGAACATTTGGATGTTGGTGAGGTGGGAGTGAGGGTAGGGGGGAGTGTTCTCAGGGTTACGACCCAACTTTCATACCCCCGTTGCATGCACCCTAAACCCTAAACCAACTCTAAACCCCAAACCCCTCTGGAGAAATCCTGCAGCACCCTGACCCCCTTAGGCGGTGCAAGGTTGTCCTCCACCACCCTACAGCACATAAACCCTAAAGCCGAAGAACCCAGGCCCCTGATTAATAAACACCCTCCCCTTGATCGGGATTATAATAGGGATCCTAGTAGGCCCTTAAAAGGAGGGGGGTTATTTTAATCCTGGGTCTACATGATCCCTAAAGCCTACACTGGTTTGTCATTAGACGCAATACTGCCGCCCGCCGGATGCCACAGGGCCAGGAAGAGAAAGCGCCGCGTAATGCCGCGGTAGTCCCAAAATTGGCGCACTTTGGGATGTTTAGGGTTTAGGGTTGATAGACTTAGGCGTTTCTGGATCTCGGGACAGGAGTTGATGCACTGGGCCGCTAGGGTGTTAGATCTGAGGCATTGGGCTTTGGAGCCAATGAGCACTATGTTCAGTGTCATGACCCTGTCGGCCTTATACAAGAACTCTAGGGTTTAGGGTTTAGGGTGTGTGAGGGTTGCAAATGACTTTGGCAGCTCATGATAGTAATAGTACTAGTAATGAGGGCGAAAACCAAGATGACAGCAACAATAACACAAGTAACGTGCGTGTTTCCGGGAGGTCAGGATACCCACAAGTTCTTACGTACAGCTACTTCCAAACATGCAGAAGCGCTAGTTTGCACAAATAGTGGGACCCCAAAGTAGATCTTAAAGTGCGATCATAGGGTTAAGGGTTAGGGGTTGAAAAAGGTACCCTAATTTTTAGCAACCCTACCCTCTGATCCTAAACCCTATATACCCTGTATAGCCCCTACATCCCCCCAAGCTTGGGAAATCCCAAGGTAGCAGAAAGCCATCATAATGGCGTGGGTTTGACAACGCCTCAGCAAGATGGGATCTGCCGACGTGGGTGTAGCTTTTGCTTACTTCTTATGAGCAAGGAATGGTCTTTACAGTTTCCCTCATAAATCTCTGATAACCTAGACCCTCCTCCTACCCTCTATTAGGGCCTAAGTACCCACTATTAGGGACCACATATCCCCAATTAAGGGTACAAGGAAGGTCCTGGAATACAGTAGTTTGGGTTTGTCTTTTCCACTCCTTCCTTCGAAGCTTATGGTGACTTCTCATGGGTAACAAAAGCCGAGCTGCTTACGCCACATCATGCCTTCTACTGAGGATACAGGAGAGAACGCAAAAATGTAGCTTCTAAAATAATAGTGGGACCCCAACATAAACCACAAATATTGTAATCCTTACTATTTGGACCCCCCAAATGGTATCCCTAATTTTGGGGAACCCTAAACTCTGAACCCTATAGATCCCCTAAATAACTAATTTTAGTGTACCCCTAGTTTTTGGAAACCCCCAAGCGGAGCTTAGAATCTCGATGCCTTCACTGTCACCAGGGTCAACAGGGTGGCACATGACAAGGAACCAGCCTGGGATCTATGAACACGCTACGAAATACGTGAAGCACATGAAAAGGAAGAACCTGGCTGGTGCGGCACGCCAACTTTGGTAGGCATGACCTCTACTACGCTAAGCGCGGAGGTTCTGCCATTCTCTTGATGTCAGCATGGCATTTTTGTTGCCAATACCAGCGATGCGTGGATCTTTCCACAAGTTGATTCCTCAGGCATGTTGCGCTCCTGGGCCCCAGGGCCCCAAGCAATGGTGCCCTTGAACTTACCTGTGTGGGACCTTTGCTGTGCAAAAACCTAAACCCCCTGGTTTCTCCCAGACATCCTGGCCTACGTTCAAACGCCTCCAGGAGCTTTTGAACAACATGGGTTCGCAGCCGTTTCACTGCTCCACAAATTGTACTTTCATGCAGAAGGCCTTCCAACAAGGCCAAATTCAACTTGAAATCTCCAGGCGCATCAGGAAGGGCTGCAGGAATGCTTCATAGCTTAGGACATGAGGTAAGCGGGTTTAGGGTTTAGTGTTTAGGGCACTTATAAGAGCCCCGATGTAAAATCGCTCTAAGGACAGATAAGAATGATACAACTTGTAGCGCGGCATATCCGCAGACTTACTGCTGCCTGCATAAGAATACATCCGTATTTCACCTCTCCCCCAAAACTAAAACGCACAAACCCAGCATGTCTGTTCTACACCCTAAACTCCTGGACCATAAAACCTTAAACCTTACTGCAGGGAACATCAACAGAACCAGGGGCTGCAGGTCTGAAGCATACATTGGGGTAATGTTGGGGTTATATGGAGATAGAGGAAAAGAAGAGGGAAACTTGAATAATAGGGTATCTATTAGGGTTGCACTGCGTTTCGGGTGAGGGATTGACCTGTTGATCTGTCCCTCTTAAGCATCTTAATTTTCTGTTTGTTCAGCCCTAAACCTTGCGTGGACCCCCACCCTTAATACCGCAGTGACTATAAGGGACACGGGCAACTATATCATAGTCCCTTTATATCTTCTTACCATACCACTCTTACGGGGTGGGCTGTCCAACTATTCTAAACCCTAAACCCTACCCTATATACCCCTATATAGGCCCCATATATCCCTACATATACAAAACCCTAAACCCTAAACTCTTAAACCCTTAACCCATAAACCCTCAAACCCTAAACCCAGTACCCCTTGAAAGAGACCCTAATTTTGGGAACTCCCAACCCCCCCAAGCTCTAAATCCTAAACCCTAAACCCTCAACCCTAAACCCCAAACCCTAAATCCTAAACCCTAAACCCTAAACCCTAAACTTTCATGTTAGGAGCTTGGCCCGGCTGGTATTCAAACAATAGGATTTGGGGCTTAGGGGTTATAATGTGGATAATGGAAAAGAAAATGGAAACCTGTATGGTATAGGGTTTAGGGTTTAGGATTTAGGTCTTTTGGGGTTAAGGGGTTCAGGGTTTAGGGGTTCAGGGGTTCAGGGTTTAAGGGTCAGTCCACACACGAAAGACAACTCGGCACTTCTAAGCAAAAGGAGCAGGCATGTGGTAGTTTCTCAAGATAATCCCAACACAGCCTTATTTTGGGAAGGCAGGTATTTCAGGAGCTGGTCGAAACTGAGACCTATGCAATCCCTAACTGAAACCCCTCATAATCATGTGTGTCCGCGTCCCGAAACATCTCCTACTTTATTTAAACCCTAAACCCTAACCTTCAGTACGCTCCGCCATCAGATTTCGGCTTCTATCTGCTGCACATTATGTCTGGATAGCCTTCCTGTTGCCGGGGGGGGTTGGGCTGCCCGAAAAAGAAGCATGCGGACCAGGGGAAGGGAATCCTGAGCTGAGTGGACCCCCCAAGTGCATAAGGCAAGTCGTAGGGTTTAGGGTTTAGGCTTTAGAGTCAATGCATCACTGTCTCCATAATTCCCTTTGCAGCCTATGCTTGGGAAATCCTTCTCACTGTCACGTGACTCCCGTCCTACCCCTCATGGTAGGGCGCACCCTAAAACACCTGTCAGGCAAAATCCGGATGCACTCGTCTCACTTCTCACGCATGATGGTGGGTTCGCCTTAGGCAGTGAGGAGTGCTGATTTTCAGAGACTGAGTTGTTGCTACTGTACGGGCCCGGAATGATGCGAAAAAGGTTTGGTGCCACGTTGCATTGTGGCTTGACATAGTACGGGATAACATTAACAATGGTTCAGGTTGCTACATCAAATAAATCCAAATCTGAACATTAAACAATGATGTACTTTCCATTGCGTTTTTCTCCCCTAAACCCTATCTACGTCCTGTTGCCTTGCGTTTCCTGTGCCACGATACGGCCCTAAACCCCATCTCAAAAGCTCACAGCGCTCGGGTTCTGATGTAGGGGCCTAGATAGTTTGGAAGCCCATGGTACTACTGTCCATTTGAGTCCCCATAGCCTATGCAACTAAGGGAGCTTGCAAAGGGAGACCTCGCATGGTAATGGTTATAGGAACAGGAGCAGTTCATCTGTGATGCAGAGAACCCAGGGTAGCCGTGTCCACTTTGCTTGGTGAGTCTTGCGATGAGCGCTCCCTCGTTCGATGCCAATCGTCTCGCAGAAAGTCCACCACTATTATTTCATATTTCTATTACCGTTTCCAGTGCTAGTACGATTAATATTGTCACTCGTATTCGCACTGCTGCTGCTGCCACCACAGTTTCTATGAATACCATTCATCTCATTGTCACTATGACTATGACTATTGCTATTACTATGACTGTTAATACTCACACTAAAGCTATTGATGCTACTATCATTTTTTAAAATACTATCACTATCGCTATTACAATCACCTTTCACTAGTTCTATTGCTATTACTATTAAAATCACCATGACTATTGAGATCCGGCAGAGAGGCCGCGACATGAAATCAACAGATTTTGTACAGCAGTCTTGGGCGACCTCCTCAGGCGATGACTTCAATAAAACAGATTGATAAAGTCCACGGTGTTGGGTCTGGGGAAGGCCTCCCGGAACCCAGAGGTCTTTTAGCTCGGATCCAGGAATCATAAAGAATGCGGGAAGCCAAGCTGTGGGGGACCTGATGATGGCAAATATCACTCACCGACTATATGAGATCATCGCGAGCCTGAGGGTTTCAGATTCCCAGCGATAACATCAGCCAAAACTAAAAGCACTACACCTAACGTGCTCAACCATAAGCTCCCCTAAGCCCTGAACCTCAAACCCTAAACCCAAAACCCTACATCCTAAACACTCCATCTCCAAGGCACCAGTTGGGTGTTTGGCCTTCTCTAATAAGATCTGGGTGGGCTGGTCACTTGGATATTGCTCCAAGATCTCTTGACACAGCTCCATGCACACTTCCTCAGCTGCTTAGGGCTTACGAGTTTTGGAGGTTTGCATTCGTTTCCTGGCTTCCCGGGAATGAGGGAATGGCGTATGAGGCTTCATGCAAGGCTTGCCATCGGCAGTGAACATAAATCATGATAGGATCCACAGAATCTCACCCTAGGTAACCCCCTATACAGCCCGTATGAGCTATAGTCTAAACTCCTAGCATCTCCCTCAATAGATCCTATAACTGTCCCCTATATCATCCCCTTCCAACCCCCATTGGGAGTTTAGGCCCTAAGCCCGGCAAAAGTAATTTCTTAAGGGTTTAGGGTTCATGGTTTAGCTGTTTAGCTTGGCAAAAGCAAACTTTAACCAAGTGAACACAAGAAACGTTTCTAAGATTTGAGGGCTTCCAAACGATTAGGGGCCCCGTTTTGGCAGGGCCTATAATACGGGTATTTTTGGGGCTGTTCTTGGGGCCCCTGACTTTTTTTGGAAACTCCCATGCGGTCAAGCATCATACTTGGAGGACCTCAGCTGACAATCTCGTTTGCACTCAACAGCAACAACAACCCGACTGGCAGAGGAGCTTCACTTCACCGCCCTTGCTGTGACTATTATCATTACTTCTACTAATGCTGTGGCTGCTGCTGCTACTGCTGCTACTACCACTGCTACTGTTACTACTACTACTACTACTACTACTACTACTACTACTACTACTACCACGACGACGACGACGACGACGACTGTTACTGCTACTGCTACTGCTACTGATATCGTTAACGATTATTATCAATACCGTGT
>CAJNIZ010043391.1:0-56678 GCA_905231905.1 Symbiodinium pilosum
GCAGGTCTGGCCTGTGGGTCGGCGGACTGAGCCGGAGGCTCTTCAAGTACAGAAGGGTTTGTCCTTTTCTGCTACACAGCGAACCTGCTCCAGGCCGACAAAGGGGAGAGTCCCCCCGCCTCGGCAGGAATTTTGCGTAGTAACCCCACCCTTCTTGTTGTAATAACCCCTCCCACATCGCCCTGATCGCAAAAGCTTATGTATATTGGTACAATCTTGGCCACTAGGGGGTGGAAAAGGCTTATTGCGCGCGGGGGAACACATCTTCTAGAAGACTTGCTTAGGATCCTCGAGGAAGTGTTCGGGCGCTTGGGCTTTAGATGCGTTTTGACCTTGTAAAATACTCTCCTCCATGAAAGGCCAGGTATGCTCTGGAAGGGATTCCCAAGGAAATGCAGGCCTTCATACTCTTGACATCTCCATTGTTATCCAAAGATACACGTTCTAATGGCTCCACTGATTCCATACAGGTCCCTCATAGCTGTAACCCTTTGAAGGCCTTTTGTTGACGGCGCTCTGGAAAGGCTATCTGTCGAGGCTCTCCATGTGCGCAGAATGTTAGCTATGAGGCTGTATGCAATGTACAAATGCTGCGGTCAATTGTGTGGATTCCTTGGTAGCTTGGAGCTGAGAAAGTTGCTGGGCGATTGCTTCCAAGCTTGTGCATGTACTCGAAGAGTAAATGAGGATCCTTTGTCAATGGACATCCGAAGACTTGGAGAAAACCCCATGTTAATCTTGTGCGAAACGCTGTCAAGGCCTTAGAAGTAGCACTTGCAAGCACGGCCTCCAAGATTGCAGCCTCCCAATGGAAACAAAACAATTCAAAACAAGCTTCTAATTTGAGATCGACACTCTCTCAGGTCTCAGGGCACCTGACCTGAAAACCATGAGCCTCCAACCTTCAGATAGCGGTCTGAACGTGCTCAGTTGGGAGGCTGGCAACGTGAGCTTGCTGGGGTTATGACAAGAGGAGTGAGAAGGTACATCGGCAGCAGTAGCAGCAGATAGCAGCAGCAGGAGGAGAATGCATATCGGCCCACAAATGAATTGCTCATCAGACCTTCTTTCCCGGTCAAAATGCAGGATGGGCTGCTCCAATGACAAGAACTGTCAACAAAGGGATGCCTATTCCATTACACAGGAATTCCAAGGTCAGCACCTTTGCGGCCACTTTGCCAAGCGCCTGCTCCTCAGCACGAATGTGGTCCAGTGCTGAGTTGACTTTTGACAAGGAGTTGCAGGGCTTCGAGGAGGGACATCTGCAACACAAGGCTCTGATAGCGTGTTGGAGCTCCGGGACGCTGCTGGATACGTCCAGTTTGCAAATGGCTAGGTTTAGCTGCACTCCCTTAGTTTTTTGCAAGGCGTCTGGAAAGATCAAGAACCAAGAATCTAACGGACTTCGAGGCTCATCACAACGACCACTTCAACAAGGCACTATACTATACTGCTGGCTGCATCTGTCCCTGCCTTCTGGATCCTAGCCAACACTACTGTCTGCATCTAGTCCTCGCCTTTGAGATCACAGCGAACACACGTGCAGAAGTCCTATTGCATGTCCGTCCGTACCATCATCTGGGCTGCTGGCGACCTCACCAGCGCAGGCGCCCAAGTCGTGTCCTCGGCCAGTGCACGCGTATACAATTAAGGATTTAGCCTACGAAGTCCAGGCTGGTGTCCTGCATTGGCAAGCTCTCGTGGTGAAACGTTCGCGCGCTACATATATCACACATAGCTTTTTTACCAGACGCAACTTGCAGACATCCCCAAGTGACGGTGCCCTTCTGGGTTGTGATTGGAGCAGGAAGCAGAAATAAAATGAACGCGGCCTGGGTTTGGGGATGGCATGGCACGATAGCAATCTCTACACATTCTGTTGCTCCATAGCTGTAGTGGATTTGTGTATAATGCTTGGAAAGTTTAGGATTAAGCTGCCGGATGCAGGACCGAGAGCCCACCATTGAGTTGGTGAGTCCGCGAGCTGTCACGGTATCCCAGGCTTAGGTGAGTACTGAGCCTGGGTTCTACTGGAGAACACCGCATGGACGACACAGAAGTACCCTCCCCCACACGAACATGGAACCCCAAAAGCAGCTCAACCCACGCCTGATCTTCCTCCTGAACCCTCAACGGCCCTCAACATTGGATGTGTGTACGTTTCAGTGAGGGTCTGCATGGAGCCGACTCGCCCCTTCTTATAGGGGCTGGACACGTAGATAGCCAATGTACATCGTACATAGGCCTTCATTATGAGAGCCTAGATCCTAAACTCTCCCCTCATTTTCCTCTTTATCTCGCGAAGTTCCTGGGGGTTTTAACCGTACTCTTTCCTCAAAACCCTCAAACGACCTTGTTGTAAGGCTGCTGCTTGCCAGGATGACAAGTGGAGGTCGCCCCTCACCATCCTACGCAAGAGCCATACCCAGAACTAGAGAGGTTCTCAAACCAGGGCTACCCATAACAGGGGCTCCAGGAAGATGTCGGGATTGTAAGGGCGAATACGTCGATGTCCCTCTTGTGGATTCTGCGGGAGCTTCTTTGATAATTTATATGTGGCGGTATGACGGCTCCAAGGTAAATCTCGCCTGTTCAGATTACAGATCGCGCAAGGACCTCAAGGAGTTGAACCACAGCCCCTGAATTCATGGAAGTACAACTTCGTGGCTTAGAAGCTGCTTTGAAAGGTGCAGCAATGCAAGCAAGTGCCTGCAAGTGCGAGCCGCATATAAAACACCTACTTACAAAACAGGTTCCCAAGCCAACCATCCTCCAAGGATGTTCTCAATCTCCGGCCGCGTCGCGCACTGAGGTAACCCTGTATCCCACAGAGTGTAAGGATCTTGGACAAAAAGAAAACCTTTTGAATAGAACTTCGGCCTACTCGTGGCAGTTAGCCTGGCAGAGGAATGCCTGCCTGCAAAACTAAAGTCACGTGCCCCATCGCAGTTCGCCCAGACTGAAACCATGCGCTTCTACGGTTCTCTAGCGCATGCCTCAAGGGGCCACTTGGTCTAGCCCAACTTGTCGCAAGATCCTTCTAGCAGAGGCTTTCCAATGACCTGTCAGAGCACCTGGCGCGACTTACACTCCAAACGACCCTTGACCAATCTTAAGAAAGACCACAGCTGTTTGCACATGTCCACGTCCAGCTAGACCCAAACCTGCTCAAGTGAAATCTGGGCCGGGCCTCATAAAACAGCCGCAAGTGGTGCAGCGACGCGAGCAGCTGTAACTGGGGCGACTTGTACGCTGATGGGCACAGGCTACATCAGGTAAGCACGTATCCCATCATTTGGTATTTGCACAATAAAGGGGAATTCCAAAACAGAACCCAAAATATGCTCATAGCCATTCTACGGACACCCCAAGAAAGTACCCCTGATTTTGGGAAAGCCCCATTGAAGTAACTCAAGCTCAGAGGATGCATGCAGGGTTGACTATGTAATCCAGCGGTGGCCGCCTGAAATCTTTAGAAAGCCTGCCTTGTAAATATTGCCTCTTATGATTGGTAGGGTTTTTGTATGTTCCTCATAATGACACTCAGAAGCACTGATCCTGCATTGCCGATTCTTGGGCATTGGCGAGCGTGAGTTGTAGCACGAATCCGACTGGTGCAAATAAGAAGGCTTTTGAAGACGGTGCTGAAATAAGGCCTACGCCACTTTCGGGCAGTCTGGGCTAACGATTAAGTAATGCAAAAGCTACATCGCACCTATCTACCTTCTCGTACATCCTACAGTCTCCGCAGACACAACGCCAGACAACTTCATAAATCCCAAGCCGACTATCCCAGGCAAGATGGATGAACCCAGGTAGATGGATGAAATCCACCTGCAATTCGATATACCTGCAGTTGGGTGGTGGTAAACCCCTCTTGCCTGTAGCACATATATGAAGTCAAACCCGTCATAGGTAAGCCTGACCCCCCCCCAGACCCACCCAAACTTCAACCCTTGGCCCTGCATCCCATCCTGCACCCTGAACCCCGAATCCCAAACCCTGAGCCCTGAAGTGTCAATGCCCTGACAACCCCCTCAGCTGCCACCTGGCGCGCGCTCCCCGCGCATCCCGTAGCAGCCGTTGGAAAGTCTGACTGGGCTTCCTCAGCCTTCGCGGGGCTTCTCTCTCCGCATGGAAACACAAAATGTGTTCTACCAAGACGACTGTCCTTTGGGGCTGTTGGCTTGTTCAGACTTGGCGGCTTAGGGCTAGAGGGGCTTTGAGGTTCGATCCAGCAAGCCTCCCCGAATGTTCAACCTCCGGGCCCCCTTGAACCGTGCCTCCCAATAATAGGGAGGCGAAGCAGGAACTACACAGCTTCAGATGTGAATCAGCTCTGCAACGTCGTTGCGAATTTTGTGTGCTGTAGGGCGACTCACTTGTTTGTTTCATAAGAAAACATCAGGGTGACGAAAAAACGGCCGTGGGGTTCATACAGGACTTACTTGGAGCATGTTCTGGATGTTGGAGCAAACCTGTTTCTGATGTCTGTACGGGGCAAGTGGCTGTATAGAAAACTTGTCTGGGACATAATCGGGCGGAGAGAATCTGTGGCCGAAAGCAAGACCGCACCTCGCAACTTCAAGCTTTTTTGCCCGACCAATTCGCAGGTTGAGACGGCGGGGGTGGTACGAGTAGGTTAGAAATGTTTTGGGTAGTGGACCACCATTCGTACCTAGCTATTTTGCAAATCCTAAAAGCCGAGTTCTCGTCATCGTCCCCGCACCGTCAATCTCATGATGCAAGTGCGAATCTTCCTGGTACACTCCATACCCGGGGACCCCAGTATGCTGAAAGCTATATGCTGTATGCTACAAGCTCTTAGCACCAAACCTATGCCTGTAATCCTAGGTAGCGTCATCTGCAACCGTGAAAGGAACTTCGCACCCTGGCCGGCTATCATGCACGTTGCGGACGCGAAATGTAGAGCAATGTAGAGCTACACAGCAGATTAGCATGACAAGCCCCCCAGAAATAGATCTCGCGTTTCAGAAGCACCAGACAGCGAACCTGAATCTAAAACACGTGTCGTGTGGAAAGCAAGCCTCGATGGTAAATGTCCTGGAAGACAAAGCGCACAACTCTTACACCGATGGCTCCTGTGGTAACCATCGGCGCTGAATCCCAAAGCCTGATATCTACACCACCAGCTCAAAACCGGAACCCTTGGCCCTGAGCCCTGCACCCTGAATCCTCAATTCCAAGCTCTAGTTTTTTTGGCCGACTTCCTACTGAGCCCTAAAGGAGCCTCAGAGTCGCTGTTGCTCTCGCGCCAGGCAGCGCGCCGGGCACTGGGCAAAGGGAAGGATTCGGGGTACGCAAGACCCGCGGGTTCAGCGGTTCGGGGGTTTATAGGAATCAGGACTTTTTGGTCAAAGGTGTTTGGCGCTTTCTAGCACGAGGCCTGGGTCAGGGTGCAGCTTCAGGGGCTGAAGGCTAATTAGGTTGTGCGGGTTCAAGATGCAAAAGCTTGGGGTAGGGGTCTTGGGTGGAGTACTATGTAGGGAGTACATAAGGCTTATCAACGACGAAGCTAGCGTCACCCTAAATACCAAGTTGAGTTGAGAATGCTGCAGGATTCACAGGCTTTTGGTTTGCAAAACAAAGATCCAACAAGGAGTTAGGGTTGTAGACACGCGCAGGGGAGGGCCGAGCAAGGGGCAAATGCTTCCCTCCAACAAGCTGTGTGGTAAGCATGAGCTATGCAAGTGTGAAACCACATGATGCTCAGTTCTGCGTTGAAAGAAATGACTTTTCATCAACACACACGCAAGAGGCCTTGTGGAGCCTTTGCAACAGAAGTAGTCTCTTCCCCCAACATCACTTAACCAACTCCCACACACTAATACTAAACATGCCCCCAAACAGATATGGGCACCCGTAGGCAATCTTTGTTCTTAGGCCGGGCAGGAACGTGTCGAAAACATGACAGGGAGTGAGTAGAACCAGAACCCCACCTTGATTGCGAAGTGGCAACAGGTTGCTCTCCACGATCCGGGCCATCTCCGGGAGGGTGCCTCAGTGTGCAGAGCTTAGAGGTCATTAGTCCAGATTAATAATCCTCAGATACATCCAATTAACGCAGAAGCTTGGGGGGTGGTACGGGGGGTTGGTAACAAGGGAACCCATGAGTCTATGGTTTGGAGTACGGATTTCAGGTTTAGGGTTCAGGCTTTCGAGTTTATGGCTATACAAACATTGAGATTTGAGTTCAGGATTGTTACTAAGACTCCGTAACATTGAAAATATCCGGTGCTGTAAAGTATGAGGATATGGCTTTAGTCTCACTTTTACAGGCCGAGGGCAGGTTGAGAGTTGCTGTGTGAACTACGTTACTTCAAACGGCTTCCCAAAAACACGGCCCCACATGGAGCGATACTGGAGGGCCTACTCTGCAGTTCGTCAATAGTACAGGTCCCTTCTTGGGGTAACCCATACATTAGAGGATGGTCATCGTTTGCGGCCCCTTTTGAAGACTTAAACTGATAAACCCATGGCTGGCGGTCTGTGACTGTCGCCTTTCTAAATTTCGAGATAAAAGCTTGCCTGGACCACACGCATTGAATGAACCCTGTAGAACTTAGACGGCATTTTTTTTGACACGAATGTTGCCGCAGCATCCTTACGCTGGACTCTGCAGGTGGGTTTGGTAACTGTTGATACCCTACATGAAGTAGGTTGCCAACAGTATGGTCCCCGTCTGGGTCCCAAGGTAATACGGCCCCTGGTATTTAGGGGACTGTTAAACGGGGACGAAATCTTTAACAACCCCCCATGTATTCAAGAACGCACTTCTCAAGTCCGTGAGGGTGGGCGTGGTTCTTTGAGACTTCGGGGCTGGCTTAGCTCCTGAAGCTTCCACGTGGGTAGCAGCAACATAAGCTCTGTATTGAAAGTAAAGATCCATTGGAACCTGCACTGGCAGGCCCAGACTCGAGCAACATAGATTGTCCACACCCATTCAGGACAATAAATCTGCAATTCCACTCTGGGCGCTTCGGACCTAGCGGATTTGTTACAACTGTTGCCTCTAGCTTCTGAAGCCCTCAACCTAAACTGCAGAAATCAAGCCTAGAGCCCCATACTTGATCAAGCCCACGCGCTATAGGCACCTTGAGGCGGTAAACTTCTCGGCAACAAGGCGGCCACAATGTCTGCAAACAACTGGCGCATCCCTCTGAACAGCGCTAGCTGAGACGTAAAACGCATTTCTTCGAGTTCCTTCTTTCCGGAAACTGAATCTCATGTGGAAGCGTGCCAAAATTATGGCCCCAAATATTGATGACATACCGGACCGTACTCCTCTCGGGTGGTGTACATACCGACCCAAATGTTAGCGCAACCATGTAGGCCCACCTTGTGCGCGCCGTCATGGACCCCTATCATAGCTCCATAATCCCAATCCAAACGGCTTAAATTCCTAAAGCCCTAAACCAAGAAAATGTGTCTGGGCCGCGAGCTCCACTTTGCGAACTGCGATCTTCAAATCAAGCGCCTGGTCATTGTCAAAGCCCATGCTACCAAATACTCTACACCAAACAACCATGCAATTTCCGATTCTCTGGGTTCTTCGATTTTGTATGGAAACAGGCTTTACTAGTCTCCTGAACCCCTGCCCTCGGCAAAAAGATCTAGGCTGACGAAACTTCAGAAGGAATCACTTACATTGCCTTGCAATGTTGGAGACTGAAACTTAATGTGATCTAGTGCCTCTGTGACGTCTCTGGTCAGGGGCCAAACGGTGCAGCGTTTTCCACTGCCTACAAGACAGAACCCTGACTGCCAACATTTTTCATTCCTCGCGCCAGCTTTTACTGACCTCTCTCTAGCATGAGGACGAAGAAGCCCAAGGGAGAACACAAGCCAGGAAAAATCTCGCAAATGCATTGAAAGGTTCGCCTCGCCCTGGCTTCCTTCCCCCTTGCTGCTCCTGTACACAAAAAGGCCACATGTGCGAACCAACAGGCTTGCAACGGATGCCAACCTGGCTGGCAAATCTTCTTAGTTGCTATCATTATTGCACCTCTTGTTGTTGCACCCCTTGCTGCTCCCGTACACAAAAAGGCCACATGTGCAAACCAGCAGGCTTGCAACGGGTGCCAACGTGGCTAGCAAATCTTCTTAGCTGCTATCATTATTTGTTGCAGATTCTCTGCTCATCCACTTGTTTGTTTCCTTGGCTCAAAAGCTTTAAGTTCCTTGCGAGGCATCCTTTCATCTGAAACTCCGCATGGAGAATGCTGTGTTCGCGGTCTGCGGCAAGATTGCGAGCATAAATGCCAGCCACGCTCGTTGATCTGCCCAGGTCTGGTTCGAAATGCTCGGAAAATTCTGCATGACGCTGCGGTCACGAAGTTGGAAGAGCAATACGCCTATAGCTTCTATGATTTCTCACCCTTACTCAAAGAGTCTCGTACAGCAAGTCGGTCAAAAACATACAAACACGTGAACCATGATTTCAACCAAACTCCCTATTCAGCAATCGAGATAACTTACAAACCTAACATGATACCAAAAGCCTGTAACCACAGGTGCATTCAAAAACAAGAACCCCATCTGCTGGCGAGGATGTAGGATGTTGCTAGAGGCCCCGGACGTACAATTAATTAGATTGCAATATATTTGAGGATCCCGGTCCCCCAGCTAATTCCGACAGGACTCCCAACATGTGGATGGTGAAAAGAACGCGGTATCTCCTAAGTACCACAAATCGGGAACACTGGGTCATTACATCATTGCAAGTCGTATACAATACAATCCTAGCTACACAATTCCTTAGGCCAGAACCTATATTTTCAGGTCTTTCATTCATTAGAAAACCACATGTGCACAAGGGACAAAAAGCTGACTTGACTTAAGATGTATAGATTGGGATATGCTACCGGGGAAAAATGCGCAGATCAACTCGCAATCTTCAAAGCTTTCCAACTTTGGCTTTCTCAATGGGTATGATGTCTTGGCATCTCACTCGGCACTCAAAATCGTGATTGAACTGTTGATGTCTACGCTGAGTGGGGCATTTTAGGACACTTTACAACTAGCTGAAGCACGATTTAGTTGCAGAGAACCTTGGCATACCCTCGAGCACACTTGTTGCTGGCGTCCCCGCGGTACGCGGCAATGTTTTGTAGAGGATGCTGCGTGAAGCTCTGGGACGCATAAGCAATTGTTGGATTGTCTTGGAAGCGCAGGGTTGAGGGCAGCCAGCCAGACCGGAGTAATTGACCCAAGAACTATTTTCTCTAACTCTTGGATCACGTGCCTTCCGGTCATAGAAATCTGAAAGCATGGCCTTTGCAACAGTAGCCAATTTGGATGCACTGAACAGGACCGCCATTGCGGGCAAGGAGCGGTGGCTCGCCTCCGGGCATTGCCCGGCGCTGTAGCTGAGAGCATGCCGTTTGCAGGAAGAGTGAGATATCTGATGGCCTCTACCTCCAGGTCTTCTCTTCCTCTCTTTGCGCAAGTGAAAGCGTGTGGCACTACAAACTGCAGGCCTCGCCTTCCGCCAGTAGGGCCATCTGGTGTGTACAGGCATGTGTGTGCAATGACTCTGTTCCCCCACAAGCTTTCGTCATTGTACAGGAATTTTGAGTTGTACTTGCCGATGCCACGATCGAGCGGTCGGCAGAGGCAGTCCTCGCACAACACGCGGCAGTCTTCGCGCGTGGCCGCCTGCGCGCTTACCCATCTAAGCCAATTGTCAATGAAGTTTTTGCCCTGGCAGGTTGGGAAATGGTGGAGCACCTCCAGTGGAGGTCCATTCCACCACCAGCGGAAGAACAACAGGCTAGTAGCCTTCCGTGCATGGAAGCGGCAATCTAAAGCTCTTGCACCATCAGCCTTGGCCTCTTTGCTGAGAATTGGCCTCTTGTCTTGGTCCCGCCGGATCCGTCCATCACTCTGGAGGGCATATGTGGTCTCGATCCGGTGGCAACTGTCACGCAAAGTGTAGACTTCGGTGACATCCCGGTCTAAGAGGCAAGAGTGCAAATCCATCATCACAGCTTCAAAGCTGTTCCCATCTACATCCAGCTTCTTTAAGACGCTTCTCAAGCCACCAGAGCCACCTCCATCCTCCCACGCCCACACGTCGGCGAAATGGAGAAAAGCCGCATGGAGGAAGCGCTGCACTCGCAGCCCCTTGGCAGCATTGCGAGCGTAAATGTTGGCCACGTACCTTGACCTGCCGCGGGTCTGGTTCGAGATGCTCGGCAAATTCTGCATGCTAAGGTTACGAAGGGGCTGAGCTTGCTGAAAGCCGGCATTGGGTCTGTTATGCAAGGCATTGTCCGCCAAAAGCTCCATGAAGAGACAGACCAGCACGTAGATCGTCACAGGTCATGCTTGCAGAACATGCCATGTTGGGCAGGAAGTGCTCTATGCATCGGAGCGTCTCCAGCCTGATGCTGTTAAGCAAAGCATTGAACTCTGCCTACTCCTTCTTACCAGGTCCGTCTGCAGCTTCGTCCTTCTCTTGGCGTGGTGCCCGTGTAAGCTCGGGACGCTTTGGACTGGCCTGCATTTGTGGCTGGCTAGCCGCGGACTCGAGAAACTGCTGCACCGTTTGGAAGCGTAGGCCTAGTGCCAAAAAGCTTCCTCAACGATGCTTTTGCAATGTTGGAGGCAGGTAGCGGGGTTTGGGTCATATGCCGCGAAGCAAAACATCGAGAAGGTACCCATGATTTCCGTCAAAGCTGGAGCCATTCTCCACGAAGACACGGGGAAAACTCCGACTGTGCTGGATGCTGATTCCTGCCGAACTTGTGGCCTCTCGCCGCATGGCTTGTCAGGAGCCACAACACGCCCGTCTGCCAACAATCTGCGGGAAGAGCTGGTGGTTGCACTGCGTCCCTTCGCGCTGTCCGGAAGCTTATATTCCTTGCAGCAAGACGGTCAAGAACTATGCGGGCTTGGGAACTATATAAATATACATTTATGTTTATGTACATGACGATGTAACTAAACGAATAAATATATATATATATGTATAATATGTATTTAATGGTAGCCTCCCATGAACCCCAAATCTGGCCAGGGGCTCCTTGATGATCCTTTTGGGACTTGCAAGTTTGTTTGTTCGATAGGGAGTCAGTAACTGGGCAATTGGTGGGTGGATATGCTTTCGGGCGCCATCCAAAGCACAACCACAAACAAATGCTGAAACTCCAGGGTCTCGCATGCATTCGAACAATGTAAATGTTGGCAGGCATCCACTTGGTTCGCATCTCCCATTTTGCTGCGTGACTTGCATTAGGATTGGTTTGTAGTTAAACCTTTAGATCTGTGCCAAAGGGCAGCGCAAACCCGGTATTCACTGGCAGGACATCTTCTCACCTAGCAGACACAACCCGATATGACAATGGGAGGGCAAATAGCTTGCAAAGCACGTCTGGCTGGCGATCAATCCCCAACAGGCCCAGGCACGTGAATAGTTACTTGGTTTTTCAAGGAGTTCCTGCATGGGCACTTTGGTGCCTAAGTATATACCATATACAGTGGGTACCAAGTTTGCTCATGATAGAGAGCCTGTCTGCTTCTATCTAATATCACTAACATCTCCAAACCAAGCATACAGAGAGGTCTTGAATGTGACTGTACGGCTTTAGACTTAGCTTGTGGGGGTACTGAGACGACTTTAAGATGAACCTTTGAGGGCGTACACGCAAGCTTCCAAAAACAGGGATTCCTTTTCGGACTTTGTACGCTTCCCGAAAGGAGTGCAGCCTTGCGGAGAAATTTTCTCAGTTTCTCCAAGTATCCTTTGGCAGCGCAGACATGGCGAAGGCATGGCGAAGCCGTCCAACGAGTCGCCTAACAACATTTGCATTGAGGTCCTGGGCAGCTTTTGAACTACTTATTGCAACACGGTTGACATTATTACCTGACCTCCAATAAACGGGTTAATAATAAATCGATAGTTCTGGACCTGGCCCGAAACCTTAAAATTCTGAAGCTTAAGATCCTTAAGGCAAACATCCGGATCTAACATTCCAGTAAGTAAGAGCAGCTCGGATTAGGACCCTAATTTCTGCATGAAGCTGATAGATTAGGTGAAGCCGAATTACCCCTGGCTTCGAAAAGCAAATGAGGTTGACTCCACTTAACTATTCTCAGTTTTGTTCGGGCCGCGCAACTTCGCATACTTGACGCCCTCCAAACCAATCAGGGTCGCCTGAATTATCTCGGCAAATCCTCGCACAATTGTGAGTTAAAACGCCCGAAAAATCTTGTAGGGGTACGACCAAAGGTTACAGCCTCAGGACCCTTGAAAGGAGGGCCTCTCGAAAAGTCCGAAAAAATGCTAGGGCAATTTCCTATAAGAGCCTTTAGATCAGCCCTTGTTGGGAAATTTTGTGAGCGATGTGGCCTGATGTCGAACGATCTGACATCACTTTGCATTACTATGACGGAATAACAAAGGGAAACTTCGGTTCCGGAAACCCCGCCCATTCTCAATATCCTCCGACTGGATAGTATCAACATAGAATAGCAGTGGTACAGGTCCGCGTGCTGCCCTCTGTAATTAGAAAGGGCTCCTGCATGATAGTCAATAGCAACATCACGAGTGGTTTCCGCACTTTTTCCGGCAACCCACGCTGTTTGGACTAATGCTGGAAGGAGCCAGGGCATGCTGTACGGAGAGGAAGAAAATCATTTGGGCTGTGGCACGGAATGCGAGGGAGCAGTACCAACGAATCATCGAAGCCTATATGGAAGTCTTCCAGGAAGAGCCCTTTGTCACCTCATCACACAAATCCTGCTATTTGAGGGGTGTATGTTACAAATCACCAGAATCACCCCTGTCGCGGGAAATATCCCCAAGCTTTCCCATGTTTCTGCATCCGCACAGCTAGTTGAAACACCTTGCCCGTCTATCAGGTGGTGCCAGTAAGTCAAACACTGCTCCTTTGCAAAAGACAATCACTTTTTTTTATTGCATTGGGCCGTAAAAATTGAGCAGAGGTATCTGTTGTCGTGAATATCTCCATATAGTGTATATATATATATGTCAATATTTTCATACTCTGGGTGGTTCTTGGGGGGGGGGTGACCATATATATATATATACTCATATTCACTGCTTTCGGTCCTTCGCTGAGGCACGTATATCGAACTGCCTGCGTCGCGCGAGGCCGGGACCGAGAACCAAATCCCTGACAGGTTTGGGGATTGTCGGTGACCAATTTTCTGGCAGCAGAAATAAAGGGAACTTGTGCTGGTAGCCGAAATAGACAATCCCTCCTGTACCTGGCACAAAGCTCATTATCCCGCAGCTCCTTGCGTGAACAGTGATGAACATGATGTTCAAACATAGCCCGGCCAAGCTTTGCTGTATGCAACTCCTTGTCAGGCAGATCCCTACACAGCTCCCATGTAAAAACGCATATGGTACTCCTGCATATTTGCCATGCAACCAACCCAAAACCTCCTAGCCCCGTGTACAACTTTGGCAGGCCTTCGTCGCACTGCAGGTGGCCAGCGCACGCCGAGAATTTACTCCAGACCAGGCTAAGCGACCAAGCTCACAGTGTCGCCTTGGGCTTTGAAAATACAGGAATCAAAATTGAAGACTAGGGTTCTGTCCAGGGCAATCTCATAACTACCGGTCACTCTGAGGAAAGACGGAAGACTTCATTACGATTTTAAAGTCTGCGGGCTACCCTATGGCCGAGATTCATATCAGGTATTTTCATTTGTTTTGAAGCTTCCAGATCGCTTAGGTTTCGCACATGATCACATCGTGTTGTCCTCCTTGCTTACTGAAAGTGCAATAGGCCGTAGTCAATTGGGGGCCTAAAAATGTGTCCAGGCCAAGGTTTGCTACTTTGGCTTCCTGGCTTCCTCTTAAAGAACTTAATTAAGCTACTTGATTTGGGAGTCCCACATATGACCCCCAACTTTGGGCGTGTCGTTCCCAGGTACTCTTGAGGATCCCCCAACACCAAGGCCACAGACGGAGCCATGATAGAGGCAAACGGAGTACACACACACGGCAAAGAGAAGGCAAACAATGGGCGCAACGTGTTGCTGAACCTCACTAACCCATGTCCATCCGCACATGCTCTGAAGACCGCTTTACCAGCACGGCGGCATGGTCTTCGGTCTGCCACAAGCAAGAACAGCTGCCTCTCCACTTCTGACGGTCGCCAAACACGAAGAAAAAGGCTGCCCAAGTGTTGAGCAAGCCGCAGATAGTGCTCCCGCTGCAGTACTACCCAGTACAGGAGAGAAGCATGTGTCTACTTGCCATGAGGTTAACGCAGGAAACTACCAGGTGCCTGATGTGTGTGCTGCCCTACCGGTTACCAATGTGAGGACGTGGCAGTGGACCATCATTCCAAGTAATTTTCAGCAGGCATAATATGAGGACGTTACATAGTTCCTGCCAAAGTGAAAGCCCCACCCTAAGCTGCGGGTGAAGGATAAAAAAAGAATAAGGATCAAACAAAACCAAAAAACCTGGATCAACAAAAACAACCAAAAGAAGATTTAAAAAATCCTAGAAAATTGCGAAAGCTTCAAGGGTTGGGGCTCGCGGGTTCAAAGCGAAGGATCAAGAAAAAACAAAATGCTGTACAGTTGCGAAAGCCGCAAGGATACAAATGATGAAAATCACGCAACATCACGGAAACTGCTGAAAAAATGGAAAACTAGGACGCATGCTGTGATGAAAAAGAATGAGAAAATTGCGCGCAATGACCGAGAAAACATGAAAATTGTGAAAGATCAGAGAAATTAGGATATGATCTCAAACGATGGGCAATGGCAAGCACGGGTTGCCTAAAAAAACATCGGGGGGTTTGGGGGGGCGGCAGACCCCCTATTTGCAACCAAAACGAAATCATAAATGTGATCAAAGGTGCTGAAAAATGTGACAGGTGATGTGAACTGATACAAATGATGAAAGAAAATCATGCAAAATCACGGAAACTGCTGAAACATAATGGAAAACTACGACACTTGCTGTGATGAAAAATAATGAGGAAATTGCGCACAATGACCAAGAAAATATGAAGATTATGCGAAATCAGGGAAATTACGAAAATGAGAAGCAACCCTGCCAAATGACGAGAACGAAACATGTTTATAAAAATCATGATATATCATGCAGATGATGCTGAGCGTGATGAAAACTGATTGAAAAACGCGAAAACCCATGAAAATCGATGAACAATCCTTCCTGCCTTCCTTTCTTCCTTCCTTCCTTCCTGTCTTCCTTCCTGCCTTCCCGTCCTTCCTGCTTTTCTGTCTTTCTTACTTGCTCTTCTTCCTTCCTTCCTTGCTTCCTTCCTTGATGCCTCGCTTCTTTTTGTTTCTTCCTGCCTGCATTGCTTTCTTTGGGGGGGCAATTTTCCCGTTGATTTCTCTGTTAAGAATTTTTGTGTTTTTTTTGTTTATCCTCCCGTGCGCCGGCTGGGGGGGCCGGTTTTCCTTTAAAATCTACATTTTTTCAGATGTTCTTGTTTTTTTGATCCTTATGTTTCATTTAATTGTTTGTTGATCATTATTTGTTTTTTGATGCACATCCCCACCCTAAGCACAAACATGCGCTAACCCTCAGCTAGATTTTGCCAAAACGCCCGGCGAAGCAGCTCAGCTGCCGGGCGTGCAAGGATGGGACAACGGTCGCGCCAGTGCCCTCAGCTCTGTAGGTTTTGGGGCTCAGGGAATGGCGCCACTAGGGGCTCAGTGCTTGAAGCGATTTGTGACTTTGCAACTTAAGACATCATGTTTTCTGGAATTGAGTCTTCGGAACCTGGGCCCAGTATAAAGGAATAGGGATGCACCGAAATATCAAGGTGTACAAAAAAAAGAAAATGATCAAGGGAACCACAAGCCTTCATGGAAGAGCAAGAGAGAAAGAGAGAGAGAGAGAGAGAGACTAGAAGTTCCAGGCACCGCTGCGCAGCAAAACGCCAGCCTACGTATGAACTTCTAGGCATCCTAGGCGGGTTTCCCGTCCTTTTCTCACGGTTATTATACGGAGTTCGAGTCGCGGTGAGATAGCGCAACCCTCCCTACCCATCGATCTCACGCGCCGCGCTAACGCGAGCAGAGTGAGCAGATCAACCTGCGCATCTGCCACCTCCCATCAAGCATGGGAGGCTGGGTGCAGCCGACCCAGGCGAACCGCCGGCTCATCCCGTGGAGCAGGGCCAGCCGCGGCAGCCGCACTGCCGCTGACCAGCTGCCTGAAGCTCTCAATTGCGAGCGGCTCGGCGCTTCGAATGCTTCTCCGCCTCCGCCTCCCAGGCCGCTGTTCCATCTGCCGTCTGCGTCTGCGAGGTACTGCCCTGCGCAGGAGCGTATCGTGTTTGATCGGCTGCTGTGTAGATAACCTGCGCAACGCCTTCTAGGGGGCAGGATTGAGGTGCAATGACCAGATTGCCCACAGCATGTCAGCGTTCCCAGTCCCAAGACAAATGACCACATGAAATCATTAATTGTAGATAGGCAACATCACAATCCTCCAGGGACAGACTCATGGCATTCTTGAGTCATGGTTGATGTAACATACAAGCTACCGACCTGCCAGTCCCCTGGTTGCACACCCGGTGCCCTTCAGGCCTTCCGAGCCTTGAGACGTTTCCTTGCCTCCCAACCCTATGTGATCATGAACCTGGAACAGAAGAAACGAAGACCCGAACTGACCATGTTGCCATGTGCCACGCTTTTGCCATCTTAATGTAAACTCTGAATCCAACGGACCAACCTCCTTAAACGCACTTGAATACCGAACCCTTTGAAATGTTCGTGCCGAGGCTGCCGGGTCGTTGGCAGCTTCTGCAGAGGTAGGAGTCTGGGGGTACCTGCTCTTAAAGGTTGCGGGCTTAGGTTGCAAATGCAGGGTCCTTGCTGTATGGTACCCAAAAAGCTGGGCAGGAGTTCCGTGGCATGTGCCTCCAAGCAACCAACCAACCAACCAACCAACCAAGCAACCAACCAAGCAACCAACCAACCAACCAACCAACCAACCAATCAATCAATCAATCATTAAATCAATCAATCAACCAATGCATCATTCGATGAATCAATCAATTCCTCGCACGTCGTCACTGCTTTCCCGAACTCACATTCAGTCTTCCCCAAAACATTGAAATGATTGCGTTGCGGTAGTCTCAGGACTGCGGGACAGCTTGCACCAGCTCCCCTCTGTGTGGCACCCCTTGCCGACGGCGGAAGAGCTTTGTCCTTTCCACGGCACCTGTGAGCAATGATGGGATCCAGCTTCGACCATGGTTTCGGGTTCAGGGTTTCGCTTTTACCGTCTAGTGTTCACCATCTGTAGGGCTTAGTTATCATGATTCAGGGTTTAAGGCTTGTCCCTTTCTAATGCCACCCCCCTTCTCCCATGTGGTCATGTCCCATGCGAGCATCTAAGCAGGCTACTTTCACTGGAGCCCCCGCAGGTTTTCTTTGCAGGGGGTGGTTAGTAAGGCTGAAGGCCGCTTTCCGCGTCAGTGTGAGCATCAGTGTCAAGAACGCAATGGAATTTAGGGATTATTATTTGGGATTATATAGGGACTACTATAGGGATCCATTCCCCCATTCCCTCCTAAGCACCAGGGAGTAATCGAATTGAAGGGACCTCCAAACTTGATGCCTCAACTACGTACTCAAAGGCCAGTTGTCTGTGTCAGACCCTCTGGCTCCAACAGCACGATTTCCCGGGTATTTCCCAGTGCTTGCACGCAAGGAGGGAAGCTTCCAATGTTAGTGGCTTTGCCCTGCCCAAAAAACATACCCAACGTGCCCAACATACCCAGCTAATGAGGATTTTGTGTTGAGATTCTTGCGTCTTTGGGGAACTCACTACCATGCTTCACGCCCGCCGGGGTCCAAGCCACGAGGCGGCTGAGTCTGCGGCTTCTCCTCTCAGGCAGAAGTTCAAAACAGTCTAAACTCCTAGTATCCCCCTTAATAACCCTTATAGTAGTCCCCTATATAATCCCTGTATACCCCCCTTTAAGGAGTTTAGACCATAGCTCATGTATGAAGGGTCCTCCAAACTCAGATTCTGAGCGGTGGCTCCCTAGTGAAACTCGAATACTATCAAGCCTAATTTGGTGGAAATGCCGACATTGACTGAAGAAAGGTCGCTTCCTTGTGGGGATCTGGCTTGGGTCAACACCCAGCAAGCGCCACGCGCCAATACAGGACGAGTTGTTTCGGAAAGAGTGGTTCAGCAGCTGCTAACACCAAGAAAAGCATTTGGAAGCCATGCCTGATGAAGAAAACTCCGCTGTCTCAACCTGTCACCCCACTGCCTTCAAACCCGTACCAGCTAACCAAAGTAAAAATACTGTAAATGCGTCACGCCTACACGAGTGAAATGCAATGTCTGTCACATCGGATGGAGCATGCAATTTTGATGGGCTATGCGCAAGGGATCTTTGCGTTCCCAGGATTTCCAGGTTCAAGAGAAGATTATCTTCGGCACAGGCCAAGCGATTTTTTTTTCGATGAACTGAGCCTTTGGGCTTCCGACAACTTGAAGCCCAGAGAGCAATGAATTGCCAGATGTTCCTATACCAGTATAAGATAGCCAGGGCAATCTTGCTTATGAGGCCCCTGTACGTCTTCACAAGTCTTCAACCCCTCAGGTCTTAAGGCCCTCCTTGAATTACTGACCGCCCATTGAAACGAACTGCCTTAAGACGCAAAGATACGCATAGTATGCGTACGACCGACCAAGACATCAGAAAACAGCATCTAGTCAAATCAGTTTTGTTGAGCAGATAAAAGGTTGAGGTTACCGTGATCATCATGAGGAATGTCCAAGCCTCAGGTAAACTGTAGTCACCCTGAACAGAAGCACTCTCAGAAAACTCGCTGCCTGCTGAAGCAGAAAAACCCAGCAGGAGGCGCCGCCAATCACCTGGGGTAAGCCATGAGTTTGGGCGGGGCCCCTAATTTCAGAGCACTCTTCGCAGGACTCACCTTGATCCTTGCCTTTCCACAAAGGGCTCAAGGAGGCTGTGAAGGGCCGCGTAGCGCACTGGCAAAGTACGCACCAGCTGACTAACCCCCTTGACCGAAGGCCCAAGCCTGCGCATTCCATTCCAAAATATGTTTCTTCCTATGAGACCTTACACCCTCAATCATCACAGCAGATATCTGGCAAATCGCTAGAAATGCCGACATGAAATCGTGAGGTGCCTGACAGATCTTAGAATCGCAGCAATATGCCCAAACACCAAAGCTACTGCAACACCTCGAACCCATGTCCAACCTCGGAAGCCAGCGACTAAGCTTCTTACCAATTAAGCCTCCAATTCCCAACTGTTTGCACCATAACAGCAACTTTGGATGAGTGATCACATATTGGGACAGGAGTTTTGACAATAGGCCTGGCATACAACCGGGTTGTATTACAACCAGCAACTCTTCACAAGCTCCAGATCCACCTTCATTCATTGCTTGGCGAGGCGGTCAGCAGGATGTGTTTGTTTGCAGCACGGGCACCACGGGTCGTGGGTTCAGCTGCCCTTCCTGACGGTCGACACAATCAAAACACCTACACGCGGAACACTCTCATCAAAATCAGCAAATCCTGGATACCCTCAGCTTCGTCTGACAAGAACAAACTTGCACTTTTGTTTTTGGCGTTGATTGGCCGCAACTATACTGTTGAGCCCCAGCTTGTCGATTTGATGTGATGCTATGTCTCCAGGCCAAACAGGGGTCAGAAATCCCGCTGCTTGCCCCAAGCGAGAATTCAAAGCGCAGCCCCTGCATCTATCCAATGCCTGTCATGTCATGCAGACAAAGGCATTCCATTGCCGACTGTAGGGCAAATGACCTCCACCATACTTGTTAGCGGCTCTCACAAAGTCCAAATTCAAAAAAGGTAACGTTGAAGTGCTCCAGATCTTCGGACGGGCAGCCTTGCTGCGCTCAGATTTTGGAACACGTAGACACGAAATGGACTGCTTTGCATTTTTCATGTACTACCAACTTCCCTTCTCCCTAGTCAAAGTGTAGATGCAAAGTGAATTTCTGTCACGTGCGTGGGAACTGCTGCTAGAAGAGTAGTCGGGCGCGACAATGTTGAACATCGGTAGATGCACCGTCTTCATGCTTCAAAACAAACAGGCACAAGCATACTGGTTCGGGACCAAGTCTGAGGAATCCTGCATTTCGGATGTTGGAACATGATCAGCATGTTCTTTCTCTCAGGCTGGTGGCAATGCTTGCCATCATGCACAAGTTGGTCCGGAGGGTACTGAAGTTCAATCTGGGCAAGAGGGATTCCAGACTTGGGTGTTGCAAGGGGACCCTTTTACGGACAACGCATTGTTTTGCGAAACGTGGCATCGTGTCTCCTGTGACTAAGCATATAAGACGCACGTGTGACTCGCTCCATATGCAGTCCTACATGGTAGAAAGCCTTTCACACTCTTGAAGCCCCATCTGCCTAAAACTAACCCTAAACAACACCTAGATCAAGCTTCTGCAACATCTGCACGGTCCAAGCCCTGCGAAGTGACCCCTTGCCAAATGTCTGGCACGTTTGTTTTTGCCATGTGCGTCTTCTGCGACATGACCAAGCATGCAACGACGTGATTTTACACATTAAGGTGAATGCTTTCTTCTCTGCGATTGAACAATTTCTGGCCAGAATGGCGTGGTTCTTCCTGATACTCTTTGAAGCTCTAACTTTCAAAGCCTTCCCAGACTTCCTTGCTTTCACACAAAACCCTGAACCATGACCCAAAAAACAAATCTTACACCCCCAAAAGTCTCCAAGCTTGACAGAACTCAAAGCCCTCCGTCCGCACCGGGCCTGAAGGCAAAGGCCGCAGCCTTCGCTGTATCGCAAGGCATCTTCCAGGATGTGCCTGCCCGTCAGAGCTACCAGATGAAGTTAGGAGCTGTTTGTATTTCATGCCCTGGCAGGGGGATATACGGTGTTTCTATTTCATGCCCGGGAAGGGGCATATGTTGGATGACCCGCATGTACAGCTAACCCATACGAATGGTAGCAGTGGTCGACATGGTCATCTTTCCAATGAACAACCCCACGACCCTATATGCAATGAAAATGAGCACCCCAACAAGTCTTCATTGCCAAGCATACAGGCAGTATTGGAAAGACATCAAACCAGAGCGCTTAAAATTATGACGCCGACTTGTAGGCCTTGATGATCACATGACGGAGCGAACAATTCCTAGGTTGTGCTCATCTCCAAGCAATAGTAGTCCACACAGGCGATGAACTGACAACACAACTATGTCGGCAAGTCGAATTGACACTCATTCTCTAAAACCCTGATGTCAAATTGTCTTGGAACCAACCGCGCCAAACCCTGCCGTCCTTTCCTAGATTGACATCTTCCAAGTAATTCCTAATATGGTCTCTGCAAACAAGAACAGGGAAGGATTCCAAGGGCTCGCTGAGATTCCACCTTCACTGAAAAACGGCCACCAGTCGATTCCACAAATAAGCTTGAGTACAGTTGCCCTTCCAAGCCATGACGGCTTTTTCTTGTGAAGCTCCCAAACAGCTCAGAATCCAGCTCTGCAGCAAATGCTGCGTGCGAACACAAGATGAGCTTGCAACAAGGTTTATGCGCTCGATGCCCAAAAAACAGAATAGGAAAAGAGGGTCCAGGTGAACCCAAAATTCCAGGCACGGATCAAAAAACGAAAGCTGTCCTAAACCTCAAGCCCGGGAATCCTCAATCCCCAAACCCCTGCTTAGATTAAATTTCAATCGCCCGGCCTGGACTGCACCAGAAGAACCGCCAGACCAGGGCCTTGCAAAAACACATAAAAACATGGGTGCAGAAGGCTAAGACTTGTAACCCTGAGCCGTAAGCTCCCCCAAAGCGCGCGTGGTTTCCATTGAATCCCTCAACCTTTTCGAGCCCAAGCTCTGAGCCCTTGCGAAATTCTTAGAGCCAAAGTCTAAGCTGAGCAGCCTCATGCTACTTGAGCGCGAAAGCCAGGGCTTGGGGTTGAGGATTAAGTTGGGTTTAGGGTTTAGGGTTTGGGGTTTGGGGTTTAGGGCTTCTGAATTTGGAGCCTAACTAAAAACTCTCTGAAGCTGCCCTTCTTGCAGTTCCATGTGCAACAAAAGGTTCCAATGAACTTATTGAAGTAGCCCTCCGGCTAGATATGAGCTACACTCAACATTTTTCCTGCATCATTCAATGGACATGGGTTCAGTCTTAGGGATTACATTAGGGACTATACTAAACTACAAAAAGGGATATCCATCTACAAGAAGCACCACTATGTCCACCCTTCATGGTCCCTTGGCCACTCCCAGGCCCCAAGTCCTGAGACCTCATCAGGGACACGCTTGAGACAGACCTCTTCAGCAACTACATGAAGGTACAACTGCTGGCCGCTGAATACGCCCGAGCCAGGGAACATTTGTGATGTAGAGATGTATAGATATTATACCACTCCTACCATGTTTCTACCGACCGACACTACAGACATATCGGGGATCATTTTCTCTCAACCCTGTGGACCTCCTCCCAATCGCTTGGGCCGCAGCACACCTGGACGATACAAAACTCACAGAAACCCTGCACACGCTGAAATTGGAGTCAAGAATCCTGTCCGGTTGCATTTGAGGAACAAACGCAACCTGGCAATGTCATACAGTAGCTGAAGTAGCAGCGATAACACAACCACAATGACGGCTACGACCAGGTGGAGGAAATCAAACAATAATGCATATGAAGTACTACCAACCGTACGACTAGCGTATCTTCTTGTGCTGTATGAACGTCCCACAAATGCGCAGTTACCATCCAGAAATACAGTCACAGGTACACTGTCTATGTTCGTGAAGCATTCCCACGTTTGACCTTCAGGTTCTGTGCTGTCTGTGCTTGGGTCGTCGTCCAATATCCGGCATATACTGGACTGCTGGCCCCTTGCACCCTCAAATCCCTCAATTCTTCTGGGACCTACATGGGTGGTTGTCAAAATTATGGTCCCTTTTTGGGCACCCTAAATATTAGGGGCCTTATTATAATAGGGACCCCAAAAAGGGCCATAATTTTGACAACCACCCATAGAACCCATTATAGTAGTTTCCATTTTCGTTTCCATTATTCCCCATATAACCCCAATATAACCACATGAAAGTCCATTCAAGCCAGCTGAGTTGCGGCTCAGCTCGCGCAACACATCTGCGAGCCCGGCACGGGCGGAGGGGCCGCCTGAGGAGGCTGCAACGAGGAGCTCAACAAAGGCGTAGAGTTTAAGGTGTAGAGTCGAAGGCTGGCTGGGGGGCGCATAGGCTGTACTATAAGCAGCTTGGGGTTAGTTTAGGGTCTCGCAGGGCTTTTGTTTTTGGAGTTTAGGGGTTTCTAGAAGTGTATGGAAGCTGGCATATGGCTTGCATGGGCTTCATCGCAGCATCGATCGGGATTCACACGCGGAGTTTTTCAGGGAGTGGTTTAAGCGCTCTTGAACGGATAGCTTCAGAATTCAGGGCGCATACTGTACTTCAGACATGGAAAAAGTCCCTGTACATCTAATATGCGGGCGCACAGGAAGAGCCGTATAGTGTTGAAAGCTATCCACAAGATTCGGGTCTGCGGGGGCTAATGCAACCTATGTTCCGGAATACTACGTGATGACGATGCTGGGTCCCGACAAGGGGCTGGACTGAAATTCCGAGAAGTGTCTCTGTAAGTTGCGGCGACATGGGCCGTGTAGGTGGAGAGGGGGGCATGCGCATGCACGGCAAAGACTATAGGGCAGAGACACCAGCGCGGACTTCAACATTCACAAATGAGATCAAATGAGTGAAGGTTGCACGGTTGCACCATACAACCCTCAAGCTTACAGGGTGTGGGCAAGGCACCGAAACCTTGCAGAACGCTTGGAGCCTGGAGCGCTCTGCACGATCCAAATTCTTGCTTTGAGGACTTACAGGCTTTATTGTGTGATGTTTTGTTGTATCCAGTGACCTCTATGCAGTCTCAGCCCGTTTCGCCTTTCGATCCCCCATCATGGAAGTCGAAGTCGCAGCGATTCCTTAGCAGCATCAACGCTGTTGCCGGCTTTAGGGCCTCGTCAATTGCGTTGTACTGCCCCGCAGAAAACTGACACACCTAGTTGTGAGGTAACTTGGTCAACAGAGACGGCGGAGGGAAGAGAAGCTTCAGAGCAAAGGTTTCCAGAGGCCGGAGTGCACTCCAAGCTGTCTACTGAGTCACTAAGTCGGTCACTCAGCAACTGACTCACTCTCTCACGCGCTCATGCAATGCATCTTCAACTACAAGACCCTGAACCCTGTATGTTGAATTGCAATGCTACTTTGATACCTACTGCAGAATTGTTGGCCATGCTGACGGCACCATGAGGAGGTGTGGACATGCCTCCTACGAGCCACAAGCAGTATTTGCCAAGGTTCAGAAACGGAAGATCGCTGACGACGAGGTCAACAGAGTTATCCTCCTAAGATTGCTCACAATGATGTCATTTCCTCAAGGTATCTTTGAATGGGGCATCGGGCAAGTTCAAAGACTGCAGGGAAATGATTGATGGCTCCAGTCTCAAACGAGCTCTAGGAGTCCTTGCTCAGAGGGCAAAGGTTTGCAGTGAAGTCTTATACAATGACTGAAGAGAACCACTACAGCGCAAGAATGGACCATTGTGCTCAGCATGCGTGCGCCACTAGACATGCACAGATTGGCAGCTGTCCCTATCATGATGAGCCTTGAATTCCATAAGCTGGTGTAGTCATGCCTTAGAGAAGGATTTCCAGTGCAAACGTGATCGCAATTTTGCCTGGTAACAAGCCAGCCCTGGTTGTGTTGCAGCACAAGATTCCAGTCGCAACCTCCGCGCGTCCCAGCGCCTGGAAGACACGGACGAGCCTCAAAAGCAGAACAACGCGCAGGTATGTCTGTGCTTGATGGGTTAGGGGTCCAAAGGGTAAGGGTCCAGGCGGTCCAGGAATGCGGAGGATATGCAAAGGTAACAGGGGATGATCGATGCCCATCTCGTGGAACATACAGACATCACGAGGATAAGCATCTGCTTCCCGATGTTGAGCACCCTCCAGTGTAAAGCGTTGGAGGAAAATATGTATTCGGCTATGCAAATCGCTTACATCTGGTGAGAGCATTTGTTTCAACCCCTCCTCTCCGCGGCTTATCATGATTTAATTGGGGTTATGCAGGAGCAACTGGGGCAACATGGATTACACAAAGGGCTTAGGGAGTTGGACTGGTATGGGTGCCTCTTGGAGATTATACTATCTATCTTTGGAGCCCTATTTTCTAGGGAAAACTTGAAGGTTTTGGATTATTTGGGGAAGTGCATGAGAAGAATATCAGTTTTGGGGCCCGAATCCCAAACTTAGGGTGCCCCTTGAACGCAGTCAGATGCACCTAGGCCCCTTAGCAAAGAGAAATGCTAACCAACATTACCTGATACAATATGCCGGCATCTCACTCGTTTCTAACTACCGGCCTCATATATTTGGGACCTCCCAAACAAACCCCAAAACACCACCGCAAGCCTTAAGCAAGCTTGCCAGCCACCCCGCCAACGAGAGGCTCCCCCAAACCCTACACTGGACAACCCAACCACAAACCACAAAAAGGTCCTGCCTGGCTGCAAGGCGTCCTTGGCCTCTGCCAAGCGGGCATGCGCCGTTGCAGTGTGAGCTGCAGCATGATCCTGCCATTGAGAGCCTGCCTCTGACCCAATGTTCCTACAGTTGCCTGAGGGCGTAGGTTTTTCATGCAAAGTACGTATGTCGTAGCTACGATCAGATACGGAACGTGTTCTCAGACATGGCTTCTGCATGTTTGCAATAGAGCTTTAAGCCCCAGTTCTGACTATGCATAGCTTAGGATCTGGAGTTAAGCTCTGTGTATCTCATAAAAATTGCAATTACGTGTAGTCAATGGGAAACCGACAATACTGGCTCTCCGAGAATGCGTGTTCGACTCCACATTTAGGGAAAACCCTGAACACTCGTTTATGCGAATACACGAGACATGCAATCGTAGCCCTTCTGGAAAGGACAGAGCGCGGACACTTATGCTTCAACACTGTGTGTATACCTCAGCAGGCTTGCAGCACGAGGAGGACTCCTTAACCCTACAAGCCAGCAGGTTGAAGCAAAATGGCAAACATGCTTCTTCAATCTGCTCAGAAAACTATACATACGAGTACATGTATATACATATCCCTATACATGTATATATATACAGACATACTGATTAATGTGTATGTATGTCTGTATAATATATATATATAAATGGCTCACATAGCCTACATAACGAGCTGCAGTTTAGTCTACTGAAAATTGCCTCACTCCAGTGTGCAGCAATCCGAATTCTATAGCCTTGCTCTGGTGCGTAATGTTCCTGGGATGAAACAGAAGGTCGAGCAATAGGCCCAGATTCCTGAACCCATCCGAATCACATACTTCTGAGAATAACGAACACTTCCACCTTTCTCTATGAAGACTTCATAGCAGTCAGGGCTACGGAGGGACAACCGCAGGAACGCTGAGCGCACTCCTTGTCAGAAGAAATGCAGGTCAGCCCCGGGTACTGGCAAGCAGCCTCGACAGCCACAGTGCCCACTCCTGGTGAAAGTGTTGAAGCCTAAGGTCTGAGTCTTATGGAATCCCCAAACCGGCAGCATTCATGCTTTATGTGGAGCGTACGTATGCATGACTGGTGTGCGTTTGGGGCTAGATGGGTCCTTTGTATTTGTGTGAAAAGTCTTAAATCTTAGGGTGTTTCCAGATGAGTTGTTGTTCTTGCGTACCCTCGGGGTACTGCATCTGTCACCTAGAATCGACCAAGTTTGCAGCAGCTCCCTTAAGCTCTAGACGCCAGAACGTCTGGTCTTGTCTGGGGCCCCTCGACATCAAGAATCATCATGTCAAGGATGACAGTTGCTCAGAGCGTATATATGCTGTCCCCTGTTTGTGTACCCTAGAGACCACTGCACACCTCATGATAATGCAAGACACATTCTGGAATCCTTCGCTACGACCCAGTCATCCGTGCACAATAGCACACAATCTCTAGCTGAGCGCCTCCAAATGCATCCAGGAGCGTTTCGCCAGATCCTTATAATGGTAGCTCAGGGGTATGCTAATCGGAATCATTTTTTAAAGTTGCGTTGGGGCGATGGACAGCTCTGGGGGAAACTTGTGTCTTGTGACGGTTGCATATTTTGGGGGGAGAGAGAGAGAGAGAGCGAGCGAGCCGTTCAAAGGTCGCCATAATAAGCCCTTGACCCTGAAACTCTAGATGACCATCCTGGCTACCCTGGTTACGAATCCCAAACTCCACATCCCTACCAGGACCCCCAGCGGCCACTTGGGCTCTGTAGAGGAAACTTACAAGGTCTGGGCAGACACGGTACCATAAATCCGACTGAACTGGTTTGAACTGGTGTAGCCAGGCAGCGAGGGTAGCCTAGGCAAAGCAGCCTTGCAGAAGAAGTGTTGGCCAGTGAAGCGAGCGCAGCAAAGGTTTAATTATGGGGGTTGTTATGTGGGTATTTGCCTACATGAAGCATTCCCTAAATGGGCGACTGGGAACTCGTGCTGCAGGGATGCCAGGAAACTGCCCAGATAGCGCTTGTAGAGAGCGTGCGAATCTTGCTGGGGGGGCAGTATTATCCAGTCAGCCGTTGAATCTACCTGGTGCTCAGGGTGACTGTGGGAGAAAGCGATGTAAAGCCATACAAACGAGGGCCCACGAACTGAAGCTCGAAACAGGTTTTGCCTAACAGTCAAAAAGCTTTGGTTTCAGACCCAATTAGAAGTCCTCTTTTTGCCCTGGGGGCCCTTAATGCTGAAACATCATCCCCAAGCATCAACACCAGGCCCTGATGCCTGCCTTTCCATCAACTCCGCCATCAACCCAAACATCCACCCAAAGTGCGCTACGCACAAGTTCAACCCTGCCCCCTGATGGTCTTCCCCCAGCCCCAGGCCTCACCACACTACAGAGGGGCTAGTTCTCTCTCGTTAATTATCGAATTGAAGCCTGCATCTAATCCCTACACATCTCTATGCCTCAATGCCTTTTATGAGTCATTCCAACATATTTCCCCGATGAATTCCTTGATACCGTAAGTCCTTTCTAGATTTCTTTGCATCAAGCTTCATGTATTCTCCCCAAGACCCAAGCCCAACCACACCACAGGGGGGATGGCCCTCCAGTGCGCAGCACTACACAGGCCCATAACCCAGACTAGCCTTTTCGCAAGGTTTAGATTTTAGCTGTAATTACGGCCAAGTAGGCATGAGGATATAAGCCTGAAAATGGGCCCTGACTCCCAAAGCCTGACAAGCCCAAGGGGCAGCAGCGCCGTAGATGGCCGCAGGCGCGGCAAGTTGCGCACGTCCAAGGGGAGGTATGGCCGGCGATCCTCACTCTGTAGCTCAAACTGAAAAGAAATACAGTATGCAATACACATAAACTGAAACAAGCTCATCTGAAACAAGCCCTGCAGTTGAGGGGTTCATGTGAGAAGCTGCCTCTGCCAACCTTGGCCAGGTGTCCGTAATACAAATGGCATAATCAAGGTACCTGTACCAGCAAGAGCCAATTTTCAAGGAAATGCTCTGCTGATTGTCTAACCCTCGACATGACTTTAAGAACGCCTCTGAACCCTACATCCTCTGCTATGGGGTCTTCAAGTGACATGTTGTTCTTGAACTAGGGATAAGCTGCTACAGGACCGGAATCGTAACAAACACCCAAGCCTCAGGGGCCCACACTATGCTGAAAGTAGGGAAATCTATCATCGTCATAAAAGCTCAGTGCCAAGCTCTCAAAGTGTTTAACCTAAAATGGTATATTACACTGGGCACTACCACATGCCCAAATTGCCGCCTGAATACAGGGTCATTTAAAAGTCCTATGCTACGGGCTTTCAGAATTTGAGGGCACTCCACTTCGAGGATCAGGGAACAAGGAACCCAATCAGAATTCTAGTTCCTTCTATGGCCGAAGTGGAACCATATTGAGGGATGTAGGGGGCTTCAACTTTAAGTGCGCTGAAGAAGGCAATGTCTGGGGCGCCGGCGCCCACGGGCACGACGTGGAAGTTCCGCTCCGGGCCTCCCTGGATGGCTCCCTGTGCAGTGACCTGGATAGGTATGGGGTTTAGGGTTTAGGGTTTAGGCCAGGGCTGTTACAGAGACAATGTGTGAGTAAATGTTTATTGTACCCTTAATTAGGGATATATGGTTCCTAATAGAGGGTAGGAAGAGGGTCTAGGTACAGACGCGCGTATGCATAATGTACCGAACCTTCCCCCTCAATCCACCTTGCACAGGTCGTCCTGCATGAGATAGCTTGCATTTCCTTTTAATTTAAAAGCTGCTTGTGTAAAACAAGGCAAGCCTGCAAACCTAGGAAAGCAAAGGCACCCAAAGTTGCAATTCAACAAACTGATGTTAAGCTGTTGTAGGGAAATTCCTGCTCTCAAAACCTGAAAACCTGCTAAGAAAATACACGGCTGGGAAATCAAGCATATCTTTCACCCTCAGTAGAGATTTCATATGAGCTGTTGTATAAAAGATGTTTTATATACGCACCTTGGAAAACAAACACCTTTGACAACACCTGAACTCCGAATTCTAATGAGCCTTCTCGTCCGTTCTTCATATACATGCTTTTACACATAAAAACAAGCCTCTTGACAGGCATCTCCGATTGTAGCCTTTAGACATGAACCCCTTCATCAACAGCGCCACGGATAAAACCAACAACAATGCCAACCCGAGAAATCAAAGAAATCATTGGCCCTAATCCGAGTTAGGTTCATTATGAGACTTGTGTAATTATGCAAGTCTCTAAACCCTAAACCCTAAACGCCAACCTGGAAAAGCCAGTAGGACCTTGGCACCCTGCAAAACTTTCCAGCAGAGGTGCATGTTGATCAGAACCCCTGCAGTTCCCCTCTGAGACTAGCGCCCGCCACTCTGGACCCAGCCACAAGCCACATGCCTCAGACATGCTTTCTTCCTTGGCTTGGCCTTATTCATTCTCTCGTTCACAAACACTCGCTGCTTCCGAAGGACTGTTGTATCTCTAGAGTCCTGGTCCAGTTGCAAGTTTTGCTTGGGAAATTGCATGGATTTGGGGTCAGTCTTGCGGCCCTTTTGGGATTTTCAATCTCAGAGGGCTCGAGACGCCATCGATAAGCAGGATTTTGGGCGAAATGACCTTTGCAAGTACACTGTACATGAGACAAGCGGCCTATGACTTCGCATCCGGATTGCGCAAAGCCATAAAACTCTCAAGCAAACCTTATCAGGCTTAAGCAAACCGCTGGAATGGGTGCGTCAACGACGGAACTGTCTCCAGTTATCCTGAGCCAGCCCACAAACCTGTACACCGCAGAGTCCTCCTCCCCCTTACTACTGCGCTCCTTTCTGCAGGAACCATGTCTTCACAATCATGTACTGCAATGGAGTAATTTGTGCAAAGATATCGTGATTTTAGGAAAGGAAATCATGCACAATTTCCACCAAAGCACGAATATGGAGCCGAACAGGAAGCCGAAGACCTGATACGAGGCCAGACGGTTTCGCCACAATTCTTCAAAAAGGGTTGACAGTTTGGGGTTTTGCGGGGTGGGCCAGAAAACAAATCTTGAAGCCAGTTTGCACTCAGATGTCCAGAGGCGGGATCTAAATAGGATGAAATTAAAGTGTTTCTGATCCCAACTATAGAGAATTAACTAAAAAAGAACACGTAACATGAAATGGGGATACATGATATTTTGTCAGGTACAGATCATTTGGGAACACGCGCTGCAGAAAGGCCATAGAAATTGAACACATCAAAGGTCATCGTGACTAGCTACGGGGGCTCTCATGTTAAACTCAAAGCCAAGCTTCCCTGAGCACCATGGACGGGAATCCTAGAGCTGCACTTTGCAACACAAATCGCATACTCACGCTGCAACTAACGCACCACGGCCTCAACTCCAGACACACGCCATCAGGTCTACCTGCTTACCACGAACACCTGACCCAACACCGCAGCTAACGGTCGTGGCCAGAACTGCCCTAAACATGAATCAATAAATGTGGGCGGCGATAGTCTGAGCTTGTAGGCAGCTATGCTTGTGGCCTCTGTTGTTGGTCCCATTCCTTGACATCCCAGGGCCTGAAGCCCCTGGCCTCAGCCCAGCCCATGACAAAACTCTGGAATTGGCTTCCCGCGGCCTCCAACTCATAGTCATAGAGATCCTCAGATCCCAGCCTTCCAAAGAAGGGTTTTATTGTAGAGACCCAATCCATGAAAACCAGAAGGAGCACTAGTAGGTTGGTAGTAGGGATGCCAACGCTGCGAAAGAAAAAAAAAACTGCTAGAACTGCAAGATCTGTAAGTATTCACAAGTGTGGCAACGACCTGAACACAAGGAGCAGATTTTGCAATCAAAATGAAATCGCGAGTTGCGATCAGGGACCCAGCCAGCGTACAAGATGCGGATATGGCTGCTAGGGTATGCTCAGGTACTGGTGCGGGACTTCAAGCACTCGATCAGTAAGCAGCTTTACAGAAATATGACGCCTGACAACATTGAGTTTGTCTACTGGAGAGCCCATCAGTACTTGGGCACAGACTAGGATGCTTCTTCAGGGGACCCTCAGAAAGGACCCACCATCTCCTCTATTCGGCAATTTACTTAAAGAATGAAAAAAGCCGAACTTGCTTCTGTATCATGCTCCTTTTATTCCATTGCTTCGAGCAATGAGCCAAGGCTCAATTTCCAGGTCTGGGTTGGCCGATAGTGCTCCTCTCGGAGGGCTCGGACATAATGTTGTTAAGGCTTGCCAAACTATCCTGAATTATGCTGCGACCTAAATCTGCCTTTGAAAATTACCTGCATACTGGATTCCGACACGTCCTGCTCCCATGGCGGCCATGACGTCTTGAGAGCGAAAGCCTTGAACCAGGCTGAGTTTCTGCAAAGTAGGAATTGGCTTATAAGGCAACTTTCTGAGAACAGACTAAGATTCACTGGGACTAGATGTCATGCGGGAATCACGGGACCGTTGCGCGTGGCGTCCAGAGATACAGGATTGAGGCACTTTCAGGGAAGCATAGATTAAGAAGTAGCATCACTCTGTAGATGAGACATGCAGATCTAGATTCCGGTTGACAAGTTCCACGGTTACCCATCTGGATTGGGACGAACATGGAAAGGATAATTACCACACATGTTGCCACGATGCCCTCTACGAACGCTTTCCGCCGCCCCGTGAAGTTTGATTATTCAAAAAGATCCCTCACGAGGATTCCATCACAGTACGCCCGTAGTGCAGTATCCTTCCTTTTTGCAAGAAGGTTGCAAGAAGGGGGTTTCCAAAAAGAGGGGCCCCCTTTTTTCCTCAACGTACTACAATCCTTCTCATACGCATCCCTCCTTTCCTGGTACCCCTTATTTACAGAAATCTCCATATGCAGTTCTGGGCCGTATCTTCGTTTTTGCGAGTGGCCCGCACAGCATGAACATGTAAGCTGACAAGGACAGGATCATTGGCGGTGTCTCGCTTTAGGTTGGCAGTTTGGGGTCTAGGCTTTCGGGACCGTTTAAGATTTAGGGCTTCAGATACTGAAGGTTTGTTGTAACCGGTTTCCCACAAATCTTGAGGTTCTCGAGCACCAATGACCCTCTCTCTGTAACCACTTGTCATTCAAAGCTGACATCAGCAAATTTTCGCAACGCACCGAATTGTCAAACCAACCTGGTCATGTCAATGCTTCACAACCCTACACCAAGAAGCCTTTGTGAAGCCGCCCGTCTCGCACGCACGAAGCCCGAAACTTCGTTGCTGCCCTAGCAGTGAGAACTGCTCGAGTTCAGGGTTTTGAAAGTGCACATCATAGAGCTTCTCTGAATACTGCGATCTGAGGTTCAGGGTTTAGCAGGGCATGCGGCCTGGGAGTTTTGCCGTTGGAGTACAAAACTATTTCGCGAATGGCTAATCTCAAAGGCCTACAGCAATCATTTGTAGAAAAGCCCCACTGGGCAATTCAAGTCTCATATGCTGGCCAGAAGAAGACTCTGCTCATGTCTACTCTCAAAGAAGAGCGTAAGGAGAGGGACTTTCAAAACCAAACCCTTCGTCTGGAGGCGCTTGAACCTGTTTGACTTTGTCCTTGCCTGCGTGGGGGGCGCATGCCAAATTTGCTCACAAAAGGGCCCCCTGAAATAGTTACCTTGCGCTGGATACTACCAAGATTTTAGACTGCTATAAGCTAGCTCACAAAACTTTTGTAAACCCTCTAAAATAAGAAACCTAGCGCTTCTGACTTGTTTGGGGAACTTCCCAAGCCCCCAAAAATAGTAAAATAAGAAATGTCAGGAGCAACGTTTCTTGTCTTGGGGGGTTCCAAGCCCCAAAAACCACCAAAATAAGAAATGTACGAGGTTACGTTTCTGATTTTGTGGGTTCAACCCCTATCCCAGGATGGGCCAGTAGACCCTGAAATTCCCTATCAGGACTACTCTGGTAAGGAGTAAAGGGCCTGCGCAATCAACCTACTCATGCAACTTTCATGTGGATTTATAGCTATGCTTCCTCTTCTTGGTGGTGGTTACATTGCCTGTTGGCGGTTGAAGGCTCCATGATCTAATGGATAAAGCGACTCTCTCAACACACTACTTCAACGTTAAGGGGCTCGAACCCTGCAGAAATGAAGTGAAAACGGTCATCTCTCTACTACGCAGCCTTTCAGGCCAATTGACGGGCTCCGCAGGACTTCTAGGGAAATGTGCCGTGAGAGCGGAAGGGCTGCTAGTTCCAGTTCGTTTTGCGTAGGATGAATGAAGAATGATGCTACTCCAGAAACGCAATTTCCAAACTTCTTCTGCCCGGGAAGACTTCAAAGGCCTCGGGTGAGGCAGTTCCCCACGGCAGACAGCAGCAGCCTCTCCTGCTGGATTTTTTAGAGTTTGCGGGTGAAGGAATTATGAAATGCGCTAACTCAACATTTCCCATATGTTCTATTTACTAAACTACGAAAGGTGTCCCTGTGTCCACCCTTAATGGTCTCTTGATGTCTCTTGGCAACAATCTTGACAGTATCTCATACAGGGTTTCGGATTTCAGGTAGCGAAGTTTCAAACAAATGCACAATCTAGGTAGGCTTCACTCTGCATGGACTGTAGTTTCCTAAGTTGAAGGGGGCTCCTCATTTGTTGAAGCCTTTACAAGGATTGCCTATGCTGTGCCTAATACCTCTAGGCAGGTGATTCACTGTAACAGAAGAAGTTGTGAGATTGGGAGCTCCCCTCCGTGTTCTTGCCTAGTGCTTAGGTTTCGGAACATGGAAACTGAGTAGAATAGATGCCCATGCTCACAGGCACAAGCGGTCACGGTTGAGCAACCTGCTGAAGGAAAATTACGGCTGATTCAACGTTGCAGCTTGCGTTAGGTTGCACCTCGTCAACGTTTTGTTCCCAGACTTTGGAGCGGAGATGGCGCAACGAGAAGCATAGTGAATGACAAAAACAGTTTAGGGGCAGTAGGGGCGATAGGCCGGATCCCGAACAAAGAACTTGTTGCTTGTTTGAGGGGTATACGAACGAGTTGGGAATAGTTATGTAAGAACTAGGTGCAGACCAGATGTGGGTCTCCATAATGGCGCATTCCAAAAAATGCTGAAACCAGCAAAAGCCAGGATCTAAGTCAAACAATGCTAGTCCTCTACCACGAAAGCAAGACCTGTGTCGTGTGCACGCAGTTAAGGATTTCACATCATTGGCATTCCCGGTATCCAGTTCTTGTAGGGCAACTCCCTACTCAACCTACACTGCCTATAATGGTCCCTGAAACTAAGTCCCCAACTCGCACGTAATTGTGGGTAAGACTCAAGGCCGACTCCAGACCCTTTAAATAAGTGCCGGAGCACTCTGCAGAGCGCGGGCGGCTGACCATGCGGCCGCTGAGGAAACCGCGGCCTCTTGGGCATGCTAAGGTTGCTTGAGCTCCAGCCTTGAAACCTGGCTTAGGGTTCAGGATCTTCAGAAGCATTATGCTCACAAAGTTTGCGCGGCAAGGGAGTCCGCAGCTGCAGGTTTGAGGCCCCACCTCCTAGACGTTCCTTCGGGACCCTTTCGAGGTTACATGGCTTGCAAATATGTAGCTGAGCAAACGTCTTTCGCTAAGAGTCCCGAGTCCGTCTGCGAACCCTGAAAACAACTTCACTAGTAAGCCTAAGAAGGAGCCGTGTGGGAGGATCATCAAAACAGTCCTGCATCCCTTGTTGCTTTGCAGGATGCTCGTGGCCAGGGAATGTAAAAGAAACGGCTCAAGTTCAAATGTGCCGTCTTTAATGTAGGCCAATGCGCAAAACCTTAACCTTGCGCTGTGCCACCCCCCAACCATAACCCTAAGCCCTAAACCCTCATCTATAGCGTCCAGTCTTTCCATGCGCAAGACTGTTGGCTCTGCTAGGCTGCCAGACCCAGCTTGAGTAACCGAGGCTGTATGGGCTTACCAATCCAGAAGCTTTATGATGTGAAAAAACATTCGGATCCATGTACAGAAAATAGCACTAGCAGCTACTATGCCTGAAGATCCTACTAGTAATGCGCATGCTCGTGGAACCACACCTTTCTTCGTATTGAGGTGCGTCCAATATTCGCGCGCATGGCTTCCCCAAACACAACAACGCCATAACATCTGCTGCCGTAACCATAACGATGTGGCACCCAGTCACGAACCCAATTCGGTCAAGCAATGTGGTAAAGCAGCAATGGTGACAGGTGTTTGAGGCCCACAGCCCACGCAGGATAGTAAGGAAGCCAATGAGAAGCAGAAGTATGCCGACGCAGACCTGAATTACTCATACAGGGTCAGAGCAGTACCCAGCCCAGATGGCGAAATGGCAGGTGAGATATTTGTAGATCTAGCATCCTCACAGCACCCTGAACATGCCCACCGGTGGCTGATCCTCTTTCTTTGGGACAGGCATGCTTAGTGACATCCCAGCCTTCCAAACCCTCAACCCCAAGCTCGAAACTCTACATCCTGACCCACAGCCTCCACTTGCGCCAGTCCACCTAGAAAGTGGGTGTCCGAACCTGCCCCAAAATACGCGAAAACATCAAAAAGAGCCAACGAGAAAGCATTTATGAAATAAAGGTGTCTCAAAATGGGTACCTTATGGACCTTGCCAGTATGAGTGGTCCCTCTTTGGGACAGTATTGGGATCAACTTGTGAAACTTGCACATCAAACAGAATACAGGTATTGGGCAAACTCTTCGCTGACTGCCTTCTGGCTTCAAGAATTCCACTACTGATCCACATGCTTCTGGAAGCAACTTTGTTCTGAGAACTGCTGCCAGGAGGAGCATTGATTTCGCTAGAAGTAATTTCTACTTGGATGGGATAGAGGCACGATTCTAGACTGACTTGGGGTCAAGAATAGTCCGATTGAATTGGCTGATTCCAATAGGGGTGACTTGCTTCTGACCATACAAGTACTTGTGGTGGGGATGCAACGTATATATTTTAGAAAAGATATAACCGTGACTGTACTTCGCGTACCCTTCATACTTCAATTTCGGACATGCCTCCAGCAACGCTGCAGACGATTTATTCCAGCTTGGAACCTGGATTTGCAAAGCCTATAGACTCAGAGAACCGCGATCCCCGCCCCAATAGTAAAACAACCTGAAGACCGAATCCTGCCGTAAGCACCGAGATCTCCAAGCCAATGGAACCCCATGTAACAAAATTACAGTATCCTGGCATAGCTAAGGTCTGGAACCAATAGCGAATAACCTAGGACCTAGTCAGTCTTATTATTGAAGTTGGAAGGCCCGTCCTGTAAGCCCCTCAATGCTTATATCCGATGCACAAATCCACATCCCCAGGTCCTCGGCTCCTCAACCCCCTAAACCTCAGCCGTCCCCAACATGGGACCTCGACCCTGGCGCTTACCCACGCCGTCGATGCCGGTGGCAACGGCGAGAAAGGCAAACACGCCCTGCAAGAATAGGTTGGGCTGTGGGTCTGGGGATAATTATGGCAGCCAACGTCACACAAGCAATCCTCATGAGTGGAACCGGTACGAGTCAGTGAGTTTTGAACAGTGGGGGTATGGAATTTCATTCTGTTTTTAGGTTCTACCCAGCTTCTGCTCGGCAAGCTGAGCCCGCTGGATCCCCTAGTGCTGCAAGGCGCTCACAATTGAAATAGTTGTTTGATTTCAACTCTTTGGTGGGCATCACGTCTATCATAGGAGTCAACGTATTCCAGCCTATAGTGTCAGGGCACGAGCTAATTCATAAGCACTTTGCTCCCCAACGCGCCCAAGCACCCAAGCATTCAACCTTGCCTGAAAAAGCCCCGAGCGCAAAGCCGCACAAACGACCGCTCGCCGTTCTGCAGCTGTGAGGCCTCCCAAGCCAGCAAGAACGACATAAGGGGTTTCAAAAGTCACCTTTGAAAAGACCTAAGGGAGCTGGGTCGTTGCTTCAGGCACCTAACTGATGGTCTCAAATTTAGCCAGTCAGCAAATGCAAGATAAATGTCTGGCTATGCAGGACCTGCAGCAAACAAAGTCCAGGAAATGTCCCCGCACTGTGACCGGGAACCCTGCGCAATCCCACTACGCAAACTCAAAGCATGGGTCTTACCGGGCGAAGCTTCCATGGCCCTTTCTCCAGGGTGCATGTCCTTGAAGTCCGTACGAACACTTTGTGACTGTGGGACTTGCAGGTTGGGTCTTGGCTGCTGGGTGCCTGCAAGCGACGCACGAGTATGAAAGCTAATCTCGATTAATTTTGAATGTCCATCCAATGAAACGTAGGATGACCGTTTGTTCATACTGTTTACATAGCGGTTCTGATGAGACCGCAGTCATCATGACTTGCATAACACTTTCTTGAGCCTCCGACAAGTTCATAGCTTCTCAGTCAGACTAGGTTCATTAGCCAAAAAACTGAAACCCTACTTGGCTCTAGCCCTCTATGGTGATTCGAGTACACAATCTCCATCTTGTGACCCTTATCCTACATCGTGTCCAAGGTAGATCGGCCACTTGTACTTTGCAACATTCACGGGGTGTTTCAAGTATGGCTGTTTCGCACATGTGTTCCCGCACATGTAGCCCCTCTGAGGCAAGAAGCTGACATAGCAAACTACCCTCTGCCCCAATCATCCCGGCACTCACCACGAGCTTGCGGTGCCCAGACGGACCTTCCATTCGAAGGAGCAGCTTGCCCACGAAAGCCTCTCCTCACACAAAGGAGAGATCACAACCAGAGCTTCACTTATACGAGTTCCACAACATCAGATCTTATTATGAAATCTGTACATGCTCATTTTCTGTTGTGTATAGATTGTTTATCCTGTTTTGCTTCTATATGTAAATACACAATTGGACTATAAGTAAATCCGAGGGGTCACCCTTAGAGACTCTCAAGTGGACAATATATTGATAGGCCTCAGTATGCTTTGAGCTACTGAGGCCTCCTATGGAGCATTCTAAGAAATCGGCCGACTTCTCTCTGACCAGGCAAGGATGAAAGTTCACTGGGCTTACGGCGGGGAGTCCAAGTAATTCGATGGGGAGATCTATGTTCATGATTGCTGTCATTCACTGACTATGCCGGGCAACATAAGCTCAAACAATCAAGTCTACAGGTAGCCTCGTAAGCAAAAAACAAGCGTCAAATGTCTCTATGCATATATATACACACACATGGTATAGCCTACGAGTAAAGCAGACTTTAACATGAATGTATGAACATGTTCGTCCGAAGCAGGTACGCAACCTTCATACGAAGCACACAACAAAACAAAAACAAGTGGAGCCTGAAATGTGAACCTTTGTCAGGGGATAACTGGGGATCCCTTCATTGTAAACTCAGGGATATCATTGGTCCTGCCCTCACACTTTGATTGGAGACCATAAACAGTTGAATGTGAATTTCCATGCGATAAGTTCTCCAGTTTGAACTCTGAGAATATGTCGACGAGAAGCCCTGAAGCCCCAAAATGTCGTCAACCGTACCCGAGGCACCTCTTCAAATAAACTGGCTCAAGACAAACCCCCCTCAGGATCTCCCTCATGTCCATGGCAATGGCAAGCAAGCAACCTGAACCAGGCCTCACTTACCGCGGGCACGAACTTTTGAGAAGCATGATGCTTGTCAAGCGCACCTCTAAAACATTTCACAGTTGATGAAGCAAGGTACACACTTAGGACCTGGGAAGATTGGAAAGGCTGCTTCCCCTCAACCTGCGCGAGCCCTTACCCGAGCCTTCTTCGCCTGCTTGAGCTGAAGGCTCCTGCACATGAAGCCCCTTTATGGCTAAAGCCAAGCCTGAAGGCCTAAAGCTTTGTACTTGGGTTGTCAGCGTCCCTAGGCCTCGGGACTTTTTTTGTTGCGGACTTTTTTGGAATCCGGGCTCTGTATAGAAGGACTATAAAAGGCTGTGTAGGGGCATGATCGTGTGATTGACGGGCGACCCACACACGCACCGAATTTGCATCAGTAGCAACCCTCCAACTGCCACTCACTCCCCTCACCACAATCACAAGCACGCCCAATGTAGTAATATAGCATCATCACGCAATGGGAGATAATATACCACTAGGGGGTGGGGAGCTTTGTTTTGAAGAGAAGGGATCAGCACAATGTGTGTCAAGTCCTATAACATCACTGCTGAACCGCGAACTCTTGAACTTACGATAGAGAAGGGTACAGAAAAGAATCCTGTGTACTATTCCTGCAACATTGGCATAAACTATACTTCACATTATACATATATAGATAGTTATACACACATTCAAACTGCTTCAGCCCCTCAAACCTAAACCGTACACACGCATGCAACCTCATGAGCTCATAATTGCAAGCCTCAAATTTTGCGTTTGCCAAGCTCTTCTTTAGACGAGTACAAGCACAGCTTAGCCGGATGCCTAAAAGACGTTTCATAAACCCCCCCAATCCTACACGCGAAGCTCGAATCGTAGCATATCCTTCACAAACCCCAAACCTAAGCCCTTAACCCTGAGCCTTGAACACTCCAAATGCTCGACCCAGCTCCCTAAACCCCACTCCCTATATCGCAAAACCTGTACATACAGCCCCCATATAGTCCCTTTAAATAATCGCTATATAATCCCTGCATGATCCCCCAATAAAACCTATATACTCCCTAGACTCGTACTCCCCCCGCTGCCCCAAGGCCTCCGAGGCCGTAGCCAGAGAGCTCAAGCGGCCTCTGAGCCCTGGAAGCAGGCATGGTGCTGGCCTCCGGTCTTCCCACTGTTTAAAGGGGATATAGGGGTATATAGGGACATACATGTAGGGCTTAGGGTTTAAGGGTTTCCCAAAATTAGGGGGAATTTTTTGGGGGTCTCTATGATAAGGATTGTAGTATTTTGGTGTCTATGTGAGGAATCAATCCAGGTACTCTTACAACTTTAAAACCATATGAGCTATAGTCTAAGCTCCAAGTATCCGGCTTAATAACCTCCATGATACTGCCCTATATAATCCCCTAGATGACCCCCTTTACGGAGTTTAATTAGACTACAGCTCATATGAATGCCATAGCGATCAAGAGGATGCAATCCTGCACTTCGCGTGAAGCACCAGGAGTTTAGGGTTTAGGAGAGATTTGAAGGTAGTGTAGGGTTAATATGGGATGTAGGCTTTTAGGGTCTAGTATTTGGGCCGCATGGATTCAAGACTTCCAGTTTACCTGGTTCTTTGTCTAGTGCAGAAGATTCATTCATAGGGTAGGACTTCAGGCTTTTTGTAAGCGGATGCCCAGCCTGCACGAAAATCCATTGAGCAAACAAGGATTCAGCCACATCCTCACCGTACAAACTTGCCAACTGCTTCATTGAATTGATGCCATCGGCCCAACATACTACACAGAAAGCTCACTGTGTCGGACTCAAGGTTTCCGATTTGGGGATTTATTAGGCTCTATAGGGCTCAGGTCTTCGACTTTCAGCTTTTAGGGTTCGGTCTCTGGGCTGACTATGACATGTCACCCCGTCTTGTTGATTTCTACGAAATCGTATCGGAATGTTACTTTTCAGATCCTGTACTCCAAACATTAATCGAGAATTAAAGACGATCTTGAAGGTGTCATCTACCAATCTGAGATGTTGGGGCCCCGAGCTTGAGGGGTCTGAAATGTTCTGAACACGCTATTGAAGATGGTTCACTATGGCTTGCCGAGCTCCTTTTTCCAAGCTGACTTTCACGGGGAGAGTTATGAAAAAACATTGCGCTTGGCGCCTGCAAATAAAAACCCAACCCATGCCTACACTCGGAAACATGTTCCTTCAAAACACCGCAAGACTTCAGCAAGCCGATCAGATCTCCCCCGTTTGATGGTCAGAAATCCATGAAAAGCAGCCGACTGCATGATGAGAGCGAGATACTATGCCCACTGACATTGCAACATAGCAATCAAGGCCCTTTTTAAATTCCCCACCTGCTTGTCATGCGTCATACGGTGCTGAAGATTTGGTTGTCACTCAGCTCAGACAGCTAGAGGTGTTTAGTTTCCCCCCTGAAGCGTCAAATCCCAAGTCATCCCTGTCCAAACAAGGCCAAAGCAGCGGTAAGCTTTTGCCCACGTGTTTTTTGAAAAATCAGCCCCCTTAGAAGCATCCAAGCCCCGAACCCCAGTGCATTGGCCATATATCATGCTAGCATAGCTGAAGCTTAATCACCTGCTAAACACCATAGCCTTTAGACCCTGAGTTCCGGCAGAATCCTACACAACGTCTATATCTACATAATCTCCAAGTAGGCTCCCTACAGAATCCCCCAAGTACGCCTGTAGGCCCTAAGCCTTGATGGGTATGCGGCTTCCATTTTCTTTTCCATTCCCCTTATGTACCCTAAACCCTAAACCCTAAACCTGTGCGGCGCCTGGGGGCCTTGGCGCCCTGACGCTCGAAACGCCAAAGGCGTCGCTGGCGAAGTCGCGGGCAGCTTTCAGGCGCCCTTGGAGATTAGGGGCTTGGATTTTCTTGAGGACCTTATGCAATGCCAAAATCTGACAGATTGTACCAGGGATCCTGTGGGCCTGTATCTGGATAGTTTCTGAGATTTAGGAACTCGCGGTCTGGGGTTGGGGACGAGGGCTCGTCGTGGCCAAGAAATGGGAGCAAGAAGCATTTTTCTTGGCCCTTGCTGCATCCTTCTTCGGGGCCATATGCCATCCTGAATGTGCATGACAAACCTGCTGCCGCCAAGGAACTCCAAACACTGTGTGGTGTGAACGTGTGCCTGCCAGCTCATCATTGCTGGGAAGGCATGGGTTGGGGTACTGCCCCCACCCTGTAACAGTCTATACTGAGGAGTCATATTAAGGGCTCTACATTATAAATATCATCCAACTGTGACAGAGTGGGTGGGAGTAGTACCCAAGCATGAGTTGCTAAGTTGCTGGATGTGGACCTACGCCAGGTCTGGCTGTCTAATACAAGAAAGTCTCGCTGAAGGGCTGGGCTCTGATCAGTGGTCGGCTTGGTACCGTTAAACTGAGTAGGGTTTAGGGTTTAGGGTAAGCACAGCCAACAAGAGGCTTCCCAGGATAATTGCCCTGAATAGGGGGATATGGGGGACTCCCTAAAATAGACCCATACTTTCGGGAAACTATCATGTCAACGTGACGTTTTGCATTGGGTACCTTGTGGGCCCCAGAGACATAAGGGTTGAGGGGACAAAGCGTACAAGGTAGACGAAAAAAAAGACATTGCAAAAACGTGCGCAAAGGTACTCTGCCGAAGCTTGCCATGCATTGGGGATTTGCAAGAAACGTGCCCTGGGGTAGGACCTACTTGTATAGAGCTAGGCAGAATTAAGGCTTCAATTTGTGCGGTCTGCGGCTCAGGCCCAGACTTGCGAAAGGACAATGAGTCATTGTTTTGTCCAAAAAGATTCCCAGGACAGAGTCGAAATTTGGCTTAAATGGTAGGAATATTGGGAGCCAGATTACACCCCTTTAATACGTCGAAAGTCCACACAAAGCCCTAACGAAACACTAAACAAAACACATCAAGACATCCCCGCCCAGCGCCTCTGTGTATGGCAGCTGCTGAGCACCTTCGACGGCCTCGAGAAAAGCCTGCGAAATGGGGCACATGGACCTTAATTACTTTCTCAAAGTATTTTTTAAAGCTCACCCCGGCCCTGGACACTAGCTTCCTGAATGTAACAATATCCAACGTGGCAGGCGCTGGCACATAAACTTTAAGCTGCTACACATCCTTTGGGTCGACTGATTCTACGACCACTCCAAATCCTTCCATGTGCTCTAAGTCAAGCAACGTCGAATATAGTAGTATTATGGCAGCCTGCATTCAACACTTCATATACTCCTAAACCTCCCGACTCAAACTTGAAGGTCCGCCAAGAGTTCACTCAACCGGAGGACACAACCCTTCGGTGCAAGGCGGGGAACCCCAAGCCCAAAGCGTTCGCTCCTAGCTCTCGAAGACAAACGGATACATAAGTGCAGCACCCCAGCCTTCCCAGGCTGAGGAGCTGTGAGCCCAATATATCTGCCCAAGTTAGGGCCACAGACCTATCTGGCCCCTTTCCCTGGAAACTCAGGGAAACACATCCCCTGAGCTGTGCACAATTGTCAGACTTTTTCGTGAGGAGAATGCACGAAACATCACCCCCTAACATACTCTACAAGCGTTTTGAGAGGCCATCTGAAAGAGACGCCATCTGAAAGAGACACCATCTGACCCGTGCCAGGGCCTGTGCTGCTTCGTCTTCCAAGCCTGCAAGAATGAGAAACTCCACCAGAGGCCTACAAAAATTACTGTCCTTTCAGCTAGGAGCTTCCATGTCGTTAGTTCTGGGAAGGGTAGCTGTTCAAGAAGTAGCGTAGGGTGAACAGGCTTCAAGAACTGCCCATTCCGCGACCATAGTTAAAGGCTTGCGCAACCGGCAGGCTCAGCGACCACCAAAAACATTGGAATACGTTGATTGTACAACCAGGTGGAGGTTGTTCAAGCTTTAAGGTCCCGAGAAGGACAGTAAATCAAACCCCAAGTCACGAAGCAATCTCAAAAACCCTGGCTTGTCGTGGGGGCATCTCCTTGTCGCACCTGTATGTATAAATGCACATGCATACACAAGGTTCAACACGACGTATGATAAAATAGGGGGTCCCTCGTACTAGAAACTCGAAAAATGATAAGTGAAAGAGGGATTCCGCGATTGGGAAAAGCTTCTTGGGCGGGTGGTGTCTCAACAAAATCTCCCCATGCTGCGGAGGCAAGTGGGCATTGTTGCCCACCCAGGTGAGTTTTGCCCCAAATCATGGACGCAGTCCGCACCATTGGGGCACGTCTTCATTTAGGTAGTTATAGGGGGAACCTAAAATGCTGTAATCCTTATTATAGGGATCCCAACAAAAGGAGCCGAAATTCGGGGAACCCCCATTTTGGGGCTTAGGGTTTTGGGAGACCTCCCATTTTAGGACATACCCGTCCCCAACCTCGCCTCTGGCGCAGAGCAGAAGAAGTGCAGGGCAGGAGGAAGGCTGTAAGCTGCTTGCCATGGTCACGGCTATGGTTATGGAGGTTACACTCCCTATTACCCCTATGACTATATCTATATATGTGTATATATATATATACATCCGGTTATATAGGCACTTCATATGCATGGGAGTTTAGAGCCCGCATTTGAAGGTTTACCGCTCATTGGAATACAAGTGTCTGGCATGTTACAGGTTGAGTCTTCTGAGCTGTAGGATTCCGGGTAGGCGCATATCAGTTCTGGAATTTAGGGTTGCAAAGGCTTGGCGATGGGTAAAAGGACTCATGTTTGGGACTAGAACAGAAACACGTGCGTCATCCGGCCCTTCATGCGTATAACGGGCCGGTACCTGCTGGGTGTTTTGGGATTCGAAGATGGACCTGAATACTTTAAACTGAAGAGTATCCTTTCAGTTTCAGCATCTTGGGGTTCAAAGTAAGTGAAAACTGGTGCGTTCAAAGCAGCTTGCAGGGGAGCACTCTCGGCTTGGACCAAGTCGGCTGCCCATCGATTTCGTCGAAGGAAGTTCATGGTATTACCCTATTACTGTATCAACATTTTGAAAATGCCTCTGTGCGTTCTCATGAACAGCTTTTGAAGGACATGACCAGAACGACACCACTAGCAGAACGAGACACCTCACATCACCTCCGTCACCTAAAACGTATTTGCTATATTCTTGTTGCGTCTGCCTAGGGAAGCTGGCCAGTCCGTTCACATCTTCATTTCATGACACTTTCCTTGCGAGCTATGTACGTAATCAAATCTTTGGGGAACTTCACGGCGTCATGATCTGTAGGCATCTTCTGCACAACAGATCTGAGCTGCTGCCAATCACGCTTGCCGCTGTGCTGCGCTTCTTTGGCAATCGCTGCAGCCCAACTTCTCATGCGCTCAAACAATCGGAGCCTGTTCGCTGAAGATGGCGCGGCAAAATAAAGAACCGACGTGTATTGCAGGTACTTCACAAGAAGCCTATAGTTCACTTGTCCCACGGATGCTTCGAACATCTCATGGAGGATGGCAACTGCCGTTTCAGGTCTGCCGGCACAGAAATGAACTTTCGCGTATGCGTTGTACATCAAAACGTCAACAGAGTTGTGGCTCAACACTCGCCCCTTTATCACAAACAAGCCTACACTCAAGCCTCATGGAAATTCATTTCGGACAGCTGCGCATTAAGCGCTTTGGGCATGCCGCCCAGAGAAAGCCAAAATGATGCCACAGCATCAAGGGCCTGACGAAACTCCAGCAGCTGCAGCGGTCAGCTAGGATTCTAACAGTTCTTGCCATGTAAACATGGAATGCCAGAAAAAAAAAAGACTCAACATGCAAACTGCTGAAATTCCCGCACCTTTGTGGAACGTCAAGATGCAGCTTCTTGCCCTCTTAACAGCTACAATGTAGGATCCTATTATTCTTGCCATATGAATGGCTACTAGTAGCCCTACAGCCAAAATGCCAGATAAACAGCTAGGTTTCGAGGGACCATTGCTACATATGATAAACAGCCCTTTCGAAATGGAGGCAGCCACGAAATTGAGCGCGCTTTTGTTTAAACCTTACTGGGAGTTTTATCCTTCCTCAATTTCAACCACCGTCTGCTCATCAACTGGGTGCCCAGCCCATGCAAACACAGTCCAGGTCATGACTTGAGACTTCGGCTTGACATACAGGCAAAAGGGCTGCCATCAATAGAGTGGCGTGCGGCTCAAGACTCATCCGCACGGCTCGAACAAGCCTGCAGTGGAGCCTCATGGAAGTTGATACCACCCGGCTCTTCAAGAGCCTTGGGCATGCCGCACATCAGGAAGCGGAACTCCCCCACAGCCGAGATAGCCTGGTCATGCCACAAGAGCCACAAAGTACATCCAATACTGTGCCTTGCACACGAGGCCTCCTTGCTCACCCAACACCGCGAGCTTGTGTACCAGCATGTCCCACAGCCTATCTGCGCGCATTCAATTCCTTTCATGTGCTGCGCAATCCAGCAAGCCCCCCAACACCACTTCATTGGGCCGCAGGTCTTCGCTCCCCAGCACTCATCCAATTTCCCACATCGCTTCTGCCTTTCGAGGATCATCAACACCGTTGCATGTGACACAATTGTTGTGGCAAATCGCTGATTCTTGGACCAATCTAAAAGCTCCTGCGACCATGCAACTGCTGCACCTGTGCCAGCTAGACGGCAAAGCTTCAGACAAGTGCTCAGGATGCATTAAATCATTCACTTGTTTGTGGCTGGAATTCTTGAGGACATCTTTCGAAAGCTCCCACGGACTTTGCGCTCAAGAAGCTGCTGTGAAGAGCTTCCTGGCCGCAAGCCGAAGTAATTAGGCAAATGCTTTGCTCAATGCAGAAGAAGGCAGTGTCAAGTTGCTGCTTTTGGTGATGAAGCCATAGCAGCGTCTCCTACCAAACCCTTTGCTTGCATCAACTTGCTTATTGTCCAAAGCATCCTGAAACATGCTTTGCAAACTCGCTGAGGATCTTGCCTGCTTTAGGCGGGCATGCACAGGTGCCACTTCTGCATTTCGGCCAAAACCATGCTCGTTCCTCAAGCTTGTGGGAGTCAGCATATCATGGGGCTTGGCATCCTTCTTCGACCTGCCGGTGGTTGAGCAACATTGCTGGTCCGGCCGGTTCAGCATGCGTGCACGGATCCAGATGTTCACGTCTTCTGACCTGGAGCGGGAGTGTAAGGCGACAGCACCAAGCCAGCGTAAACAAACCTGCCAGCTGGCAACCTTTACCTTCTTTTGTTCGCAATTGCACCATGGCAGTCTGACCGGCTCTGTGGGACTTCGCAAGGATTCGCTGCCTGTTGATTTGCGAGAGGAACATGCTCGCCTGTACCACCGAGCAACCATGGACCTGCACATTTACGAGCTTCGCCAAGTTCAATCTCATGGATGCCTGCTCAACCTTCAAGCACTGACTCTTGCTGGGTGCTCGGGAAACAAAAGCGGATGGGATTGCTTAGGGATGCAACTGCAGCTTGGGCTGCGAATGCTGACGAGTTTGGATTCCTGGCTACTTTGAGCACGACGCACGCGGAAACAGAAAGGCAGAGAAGTGCAACAGCTGTTTGCAGTAACCTACGTGCTTCTGTGCGAGTGCATACCATCGCAGACGTGTTTGCTTTCCGCGGGGCATTTCTAGAACTCCTCTCATTCTTGTCCACAAGCCCGGCTACTGGTACTTACGGATTCCAAAACAGTGAGGGCCAGCAAAAACTATTCCAGTAGATGCCACTTTGCATGCAGCACGAGTGGCGTGCGGCCTCATTACTTGATATGACATGTACAAGCTTAGGACCATGCTTCTGTGCAACCACAAGAAGGTACTGCAGAAACAATGGGTCCCTCAATGCACCCACGAGTGCGACATCGCTCCACCGACCTTACTCGAATGGACCGCGAAAGAGTTACAAGTTTTGCCTATAGGCCTAGACTCCCCTGGGATCCCGACGGGAAAAATGCTTGACAAACCACACATGCCGCCAATGCCTCGAAGTTCAATGAGGCCTTCTCAGCGTTATCACCTGGCGTCCATGCGCATGTCGACTTAGGAAAACAGCGACAGGGTCTACGAGCATTGCTAGGGAACATCACTTCCAGTGGCTCGTTCCTGAGACTCTTCCCTATACACGGCGCAGCTTGCTCCATCGAAACGTGTGCAGCGTGAATGTCTCGATTTGGTACTTTGAGACGGCAGAAGGGGGCCCAAGGAGGAGCCGGTTTGGAGGATCTTGGCTGAAACATTCCCAGAAACAGCACCATTCACAGGCTGGACTCCTTCTCCTTACCATTTTGTGAAAGCAACCGTTCGCCCATGTTCGGAACATAAATCGTCAGCCTGTCAGACGCATTCCCTGGCTTGCCTTTGTGGTTGTGTTCAGGTACTGCAACCAAGTTTGCGTCAGAGTGCTTCACGAGTCCATGCCATTAATTGTGCGCATTGTCCCTTGGCAGGTTGGGCTGATGGAACCCAACAAACTCAAGTTCTGAATAGCAAGGCCCGATGGCCATCAGAATGAACTGAATCAGACTTCAAGTCCCTGTTGCAAATCTGCCCCTAATCCCAGCCAACTTTTGAAGTCTAAAACAAAACTACGTGAACTCTAAATGGTCCCAGCGTAACATGGAATTATTGGTAGTTTCCCTAAATAGGGTACCCCAATATTCACCCCCAAATACTACAGCCCTTATTATGGGACCCCCAAAAAAGGTACCCCCATGGTTTGATTTGACAGAAAACTCATCTGTACTCTTCCCAAACGTGCCTGCCGGCTCCGGCGAGCCCATTAAGCCTGAGAGTGAATTGTTCAATTGAGTAATGTTTTTTTGGTGGTTGAACCTAGTCAGATTCTATTCCTTAAGCAAAATACTATACTCAAAATAGGATATAATCTTACTCTATACTGGGTTCCATCATAGTATCCCCAAATAAAAATACTACTCAATTGTTCAAAGCCAGTCGACTCCACAATGCACAATGACTTTCCTTTTCTGCATACCGGATTTCCTCACTGGAGGATCCAATCCATGAAGCTAGGTACCCAACATAGCAATTATAGTTTAGAGTTTAGGTGCTGTGGAGTTTGTTTGTTATTGCCCTGTACCCCTTCCTGGAATCTGGCCACATGAGCCCCAAAAGGCTTAGTGGCTTAGTAGCAAAACGGAATCCCAAACCAAGCCTTGCTTGACGGGTAGGGACACTTCTGTACCAACTATAAGTGCAGTTGTACGAAAAAGGGGCTCTGGAATCCTGTCCAGAAAGGCATCCTGAAGACACTTGATTCTACACTACTGAGAGCTGGCGCACACTTGTTTATCTTGCCCTGCCTACTTCAGAGGTAGAGTTGGCTTGGAATATGCATTGGGCTGTGCTCTTTGCTTCCAACCAAACGTAGGGCAACCTTGATGAGTCTGAGCAGAAGTCAATTTGCACTGTGCTACGCAGAGTTTTGCAGTGTTACTGAATTTTCCTTCACCCTCCCAATTATGAGACTATACCTTAAGCACAGGTCACAGATGTGGATCCCCCATGTCATGTTGTTGGGGAACCCTGTTTCAGTGTGTGACTAGCTCTGTACGTCCTGTAAAACTTGTTGTGATCGAGCATAGGCGCAGGTATGGTTCTTTTGGCGCGGGTACGCTTATGAGAACACTTTCACTTGACTACAGCTCACAGCTGAATTCTATTTCTGGTGCTGCTTACTTCTCGCGCTTCGACTTTCTACCACAACTACTGCCCTTTGCTGCCCAGATATTGGGAATCTGGACGGGCATGCTCTACTTTGTGGAGCAATTACTGACGACCAGACACTCATCGTCTGTACAACGTACGCTCCCCTAAGCAGACCTTGAAGCTATGGCACTCCCAACGGACATCTCATGGTGAAAACCATTCACTCACGAGCAGTATCTTGTTAACTCGAAGCCATAAAAGCTCTTGAATCCTGAACCCTCAAGCTTCGTCCCAAGAAAGGCCCCAATCATGACAGGGTACACATCCACCCACCGCATTACATATCTTCCCGAATGAATGTGTTTGGGCGCTTACAGTAACTTGAATGAAAGTGTTTGGGCACGCTACAATTAGTTCCTACATGGAGCCTTAGGGACAGCATCCACAGTCCCCCGCCTCCAAGAGCCAGAGCGGCAGCCTCGAAGCCGCAAAGGGCGATGCGCCGCACCGTCACCTGGACGTGTGTGGTGGAGGGCTTAGGGGTTACTGCCTATGGTTTAGAAGTATGTGCCCCCTGCGGTAACACGTAAGTGTAACGCATTGGTTGTAACCCATGGGTTGTAACCCAGAATGTTGTGAGTAAGTTGGGGTTAGAGGTACGCTGGGTAAACGATCGCGCTTCCATTTCAGGACTGTGGTCTGTACATGGGCCTGGTGGGGTCGTTACAATTTGGCCTACTTCAAAATTGAGATCTCACCGTTTAGGAACATGACATAGGGGATGCCGGCAGAGGTCTGGGGATGCTACTACAGGGGTCTGAGTAAGTACCATCGTCATTTTGAGGTCCATTAGAGGTACCATAGGCCATAGCTATATAAGGAGTATGGAACCATAATATTGGTAACTATTTCGGCCTCTATACTACAGTAAGGGGTCTTCAGTTTTGCTTCGTTCGATTTCGGGTCTAGGCCTCACCTTTAGGGGGTCCTGGGCTGCCTTCTTGTAATCCTGAGGACGACTCTTGGCCCTGTAGGGATTTTGTGAAACTCGAGTGAGGTACCGTAGGCACAGTGTCCTGATGGGTCAAAATCAGAATCTTGTCCTATTATTCCGTGTCTTGTGGTTTTGGATGTCAAGCGTGAGGGTTCAGGCTGTATGGCTCCAGTTGTGTAGTCATACCGACGCGAGGAAAATGGTTCGTTATTGAAATTATGGCTGCCTGTCCTTGTCCCGTGTATGAGGGATGCTTCAGTTTGGAAGTTCTACACCAGAGAAGCCTTGACCCTACACGACCCCCCAACCGACCTTGGCCTCATATGAGCTGTAGTCTGAACTCCTAGTATCTCCCTTAATAACCCCCTATAATACTCCCCTACATAACCCGCCTTTAAGGAGTTTAGACCCTAAACCCTAAACCCCTATATACCCCCTATAAATGAATTTAGACTATGTGAAGCTCCAGAGAACCACTCCAGAGCCTCCAGGTCGGATACCGCAGGAGAGGCCGGGTTCTCGGCCTGCGCTGATGCATAGCTGCCCCAATGGGAGTTTTTAGGGTTATATAGGGGTTATATAGGATTCTATAGGGGTTATAGGGGTTAGATAGGGTTTAGGGTGGACAATCTGAGGGCGCTCTACCACCACCACCACCCTACAACCCCAGCCCCCAATGAGGCCTAGTGACAGAGTAGGTTTGAGGACGTATCGGTTCCTGTGACAAGCATTCAAGGTCAAGGTCTTTGATGGTTGGCCTCAGGTATTAAATTGAGATAATTTGAGGAAAGAATCCCATTGCTGGCCAATTAAACCGTGGCTGAAGCAACGAAATGGTCGAGCATCGGCAAGCCTCCTAACCACTGGTAACTGATTCTGCAGTGTCTCCACCGGTGGCTTCCAATCACGTCAAGCTCAACTCGGGGGGGCTGTTGTTGCGACAGAACCCTACGCCATTGAGCCTTTCTACGCTGGGATTTGAAGCTTGGGTCTGGATGTGCAGCTTGCGGCTTGGGGATTTGGGGGTTTCTGAACATGGAGGCCTCGTCGAGACACAAAATGGAGATTACTAGGCCTGGGGTCCCCCCTTTGGAAGCACAGAGGCGTTATTCTGAGGGACCCCCCATTTGGGCTTACAAGCCCTTACGTAGGATACCGGGTGCCCAAAAAGGGCACCCTTGCAAATCCAAGACAATCGGGTATTGCCTCGAAAAACCCTCTATGGGATTGGAGGTGACAAGATTTCCTGATACCATCCCGACAACGAGCTGCAGTCCCTGGTCCCGGCATCATGCCCATTCCTAGGCTTCTTTCCTGCAGGATGCTGCTGCGAAACTGAAATCGATCCCGAGAGCACCCCTGCATAACCCTCCTTATAGGAGTCAAAACTATACCTGGAGGCTTGCAGGTCAACTCTTTTGGCCGGTGCATTGTTTAGAGAACTCGGCATTCACGGGCAGGGGTACGGCAAAGGCCCCTCCCTCAGGAAAATCAAGGCCCCTCGTGTCCCTCGTTGCGAATCCCTATGGTAAGGATTATATAATACATTGGAGTCCATGTTCAGTCCCCCTATTTTTGAATCCCCAGTTAAGGTTGCAAAGATCCAAAGTATTCGAGCATTTGCCAAAGCTTCCCTGTGTGCCATGAGTGCTATCTCCATCACAGCACAGGTGAAAACCCTCTTGCAATCTGCCTAAAACCCCCCAACCCTGCGTTAGTTGACCCAAACAGCTAGTTGAAGGATCCTAGCACCAAGTTCAGTCCAGGGTGCAGAAGGGAGCGAGGCAAGCAAGCTCAGAGCATTGATCTCCTCACAAGGTTGAGACAGTCATGGCAGAAAGACAATGGGTTGAATAGGAGGTGAAAAGCAATTGTGATGATAGTAACAGTACAAGAGAAGCCATAACAAGTATGACTAGCCATTAAGTTGCGATCAAGAGCACTTGATGAGATGCATGCGGATGCTGCTCCTGTGAAGCTTAGCTGATTAATTCTAGCGGCAGCCATCGTCAAGTCATCTGGGCGCAAGTGCCAGCAGTAGGCACTGGCACATGTATTCGAAACTCCCAAGTCCACGCGTCTGAGGGCTTCCTAAGTCGTACTGCTACACACTTTCATACGGCTTTCAATTGGTTCGTACTGAGCTGTCCGAACTGTCCATCACATTCATCCAGAGCCTATTTGTCATAACCGGCGGCCTTATAACGTTGTCTTTTCGGCTCCCAGGCTGCCTGCAACCCTACGGCCCGAGGTCACATCCTGATCCCTGGACACTGAAAACATACTACACCCCATCTCATTTGCAACTAAGTTGCTGCGATGGCACGCTCCGAAGCCTTCGACAGCGCATTTGCAACCCGAACTGGGGGTCTCATAAGATGGAGCAGGACACTGGGGAGTATGTCCTCTGGACTTTGTAGGGGCCATGCTGAGAAATCCCACGATGGCTGCATCATACGAGCTGCGGCCAATATTTCACATAATACGTGCTATGCTATGGCTGCAGGAAAGGCAATCTTGAGGCACATGAGTAACCCCATGTTTAGAATGCCTCATAAGTGGACTTAGAGCCCCTCCATTTAAAGATGTTCGAATGACGACTCGCGGCTCATGCAGAATTTCCAAGATTTCAGTGATAGGCTTGCGTCCTTGTGGCGTTGCGGAGGGTGTCGCAAGGTCTACTGGCTGGGCTTCAAGGCTTGCGGCGTAACTGGGGATACAGGGGGGTTCCCAAAACTAAGGTAATCAGGGGCACCTCTTTGGAGGGTCCCTTTAATAAGGATCATAAATCTTGGCGGCCATGTTGGGGTCCCCTGTTTAGGGGAACTACCATAGGTGGTGTTGGATGAATTGTGGCTTGAAGACTTGGATTTGGACTCGCCCAACTTGCCTGCAGGGCCCTTAGCTAGGAGGCAGAGAGCACCTACTTGGAAGAAGGTACTCTTAGCTTGCTCGCTTTGCTTGTTATTAGGTTTTACTACGGACGCAACACATGGCCTGAACCGTTACCTACCCAACCCAAGCTTCTGGAACGCCAACCCTGTCCCTCAACCCAAGGTCACGTGAAAGCCATGAAAATATGAGGAGCCCAGGCAAGGCCCGTGAGCCTCCTCCGCGCGAGAGGAGCGTGCCGTCTCACCTGCGCAGCAAGTGAAAGCAAGCGCGCCGGGTTGCGATTCTATTTCTTCAGAGTAGATCCCTACGGGCCTCTAATTGAAATGGGCAAGACCCCTACAATGTTCATACTGGGTCTGTACTATTTGGCAGCCGGTATTGATCTAGCTGGTACTTGCTTTGTGGTTTCTTAAATAGCCCTTGCCCAGCTTGGGAAGAAAACATGTTGAGGGCTGGCCAGGACATCAGCATCTCCGACACGTAATCATCATGACGTCCTAATTCGGCGGACGTGTTGGAGCACAACAAACGCGGGCGCGGCATGCCACCATGCGCAAATTCATCTCTGACCATGAAGGCTTTGCCAGTACTGCGATGATAGGGCAAAACTGATAAAATTAGTTGAAACTGTACCCTTTTTGGGGTCCCAATAACAAGGATTATAGTATTTGGGGTCTAAACTGGGGTTCCCCCCAGGGTAGGGAAACTACCAGTTACCACATTGACCAGGATAGTTGACAGTCTGAACTGCATAGCTAGTAGATTCTAATCCCAAGCCATCCTGGTCTGCAAAGCCTCCTCCACCAAGACTGTTGCTTCAGCTCTGATCTTTCCGGTACATCCTCAAAACCAGAACCCGCATTTATTTAGAGACTCCTAAGCAGGAATCCCTAATTTGCCAATGAAACTTCTCGGTCAGGCTCAACACTGAGGGACGGTCATACGCAACTTTCCCACTCCAAGCGCCCACGAATGCGCTGCGCAGAAAGTCCCAGTATTCAAGCCTTACCCTCACTTTCACCACCTCGCCGCCAACACCACTACTACACATGACCATCAGGCAATATGATGGCAATGGCCCTGCCTCCCCCCAAAAAGGATCCCATTGTCAACACCCCTAGGCCCCAAGGAAATTACGAATGCCTTCTGTGACCCCCTGGCGGTAAAGCAAGTATCCTAATGACCACGCCTGGGCAATGCACTAGCGCTGCAGTGGAGACCTGCCAGAGAAAACATACAGGCCGAGTAGACATGCCGCAAGGAGCAAAGGGATCTGAAAGATGTAGCTCAGGTCAAGGGCTCACTTGGACAGTGACAGGGTCAACACATGTTCTTTTTTGACAAAATATCTCCAGAAGTTCAAGTGGAATGGCACAGGAAGAATGCGTGTATCGAACGCAGCGCCATTATGCTAGACTCCTAGACATTTATGGAAGATATACATCATGTAAATCCAACATTTGGCTAACTAAGGCCATCCATGCACCCAGTACCACCCCGTTGCCAGCTACCAGAAACCAGCTACTTGTGGCAAGATAACTTTTTCTGGTGGCGGCGTGATCAAGTGAGAGCAGGATGTCTCACTCTTAGATATGGTAGTTTCCCTAAATAGGGGGACCCCAATATAGACCCCAAAGTACTATAGTCCTTATTATAGGGACCCCCAAAAGGCCCTAATTTTGGGAAATCCCCATATAAGCATTGAGGATTTACAGTGTAGGGCTGCCCAGGCTCGGCATTCTCACCCTGGACTTAGGTGTCTGCTTTGCGATAAGACTGGCCGACTTCAGCCTTGAGAAATCTTACTCTATAATGGGTACCATAGTATCCCCAAATAAAATCCCAGTGTCCATTTCATGTTCCATTTTCTTTTCCATTTGATTCTCCATTATAGGGCCCTAAACCCTATATTGGGTACCATAGTAAGTTGTTCATTGCACTGCTCCAATGCGGGGAAAGCGCGACCTTATCTTGGTTGCTGGAACTCCGCAATCTGCCATGAATTGGCAAGGGCAACCGCACAGATCCGGAACGCAATTCCTTCGTCTGAGGCTCGGGCATCCCAAGCGAATGCTCCACCGTCCACGTATGCGGCATTGGGAAGATGCCTAGGTCGAAGTACAGCTTAATAAAGTAAAACAGCAGTGCCCAAATACTCTTATCTGATGTACGGGCGTTATTTCTTGCGTCACAATCATGAGGAACTAGACTAAGAAGAAGACTCCAAATTCTTCCAAACCGGGCGCGTCAGTACCGCTCACTGGGCGACTGCTTGCCCTCTTCAAGTTCGTACTTCAAGGCGACTTCTTCTTGCTTCTTGGTCAAGGGGTTAGAAGCCCTCGGGGCTCCTACGCCGGCTTGCAGTAGAGGGTGTACGGATCATAGATGTCTGTCTTCATTCTACTAACACAGAATTGCAAGCTTGAAGGACTTCCGCAGCAAAGGTTGATTCACTCCAAATTCGGCCTTTCAAAGCCACGCCTGCTTGGTCTTGAGATAAGGATGCTCTTTAAACTCCAGCCCTAAACCCTGTATTACTTGGCTGATGGCTAGAATTTAGGGTTCGGAAGTACTGTTGCAAGCATATTAGTGTCCTGTAGTTAAACGAGTGGCTTCGTCATCTAAGCAGGTTCCAACTTACATGGTAGTGCGCAGATCGCAGGAGTCTCTCCTTGAATAATCACGGATGGTTTTCAATCGATGGCATCTTGCCCCCTGCTGTTGGACTACGATGCAATTGTCAAACAACACCTTGCTGTTGTGGTCCAAGACTACGGAAGCAAGATGAATGCTTACTTTCAATGCAACCTTTCATTCGGCATGTTCCAAACAGCTAACACACCAGGAATTGGTCCAATCGGCTGTCTCAATGAACAAAACCACGCAGGCAAACTGCCAAGCCCAACATGAAACCTCAAAATGGGCTCTCGAAGCAGTCCCCTCTCAGATTCCATGCCTGGGCTGGGGGAACGTTGTGGCGCTAATTGGCCGGGGAGACCAGCATCATGAGCATCAGCTGGGAAGGTTGCGACGTCATTTGGCCCGGGAAGCCAGCATCATGAG